>JANHAO010019598.1:0-13160 GCA_026873985.1 Saraca asoca
CAACCCCTTAGACTGATTACAGCTAGCCTTCCATGGAGGCACGAAAATGCAAAGAAAAAGGAGAGCAAAAGCTTGCTCTCTGCACAAGAGAAACTAAGCTAAAACTACACTAAAAAAACTACTTACAAAACTGGACTAAAGACTCCAACAAAAAGGAGTTTGCCCGGGTAAAAAGGAAAGCCAGCTGCTGGTTGGTAGGAGCAGGTAGAAAGCTATCTGACTGCTTCTGCCTCTGCCCTTGCATGTTCTCCTCAATGCAAATTGCTTTCTCCACTTCTTTTGTTGACTTATGGGTCTCCAGCTGGCTGAGTGTGAGTTGGAGTAAAGGATGATGCATTGGGCTCAAGATCCATGCCAATTGGGGCCTAAAAAGTCCAGTTCTGTTGTAGCCCATTTTATCAGCATTCTATCACCGAATTGCAGTCCCATTTTATCAGCATTCTATCAGGCTGCTCAGGACAGGCTGAGGCAATATTCTGGTCTTAGCTTCAACTCCAAATTCAGGTAGCCAATCATGTGATTCAGCTTTGGAGTCTTCATGAAAGTTGTAGAGCAATGTCTTAGCTTTCCTACAAGACAAGACTTACATTAATTGGACAAATGTAGCTCGAGTTATGACTAGATTACAAAAACTGCTCAAATTGGCCAAATTATGCAAAATTTTTCAAATTGATTCCAATTGACATCACACTATAAATACATCTTAACCAAGCTGAAAGTAAGTCATTTTGGACCTTAAAATGCTAAGTGAGATGACAAATAAATGGTTGAAATATTTTGTTATCATTGTCCCACAAAATTTATTTACTTTTGACCATATTTATCCACATTTGTTCAAATTACATGAACATATCATGTTTGTCAATGTGAATGACTTGGTTGCCTTTATATGAGATTTTGTTGCTTATATGCTATGTGATTTGTGCTTATGATTTTCTTGATGCGATATAAATTGTGGGTGTTTCTTGTTATTTTTGAAAGTAAGATGGTGTATGATTAGTTGGCTAGCTTATTATCAGGTACTAAATGACTAAGTGTCAAGCAAAGAGTTTAAGCCCTACATTTTTTGATAATTGAGCTACCAGGCCGTGACACCATTATTGTCTAATGGTGACTGGCAAATTGTTGCTACACCCAACTGCCGAGCTTTAGTCATTTGGCATAGCTTAGCTAGCCTTACCAGCAGAGCAAGGGCCAGAACTGCTACTTTGTTTGGTGCTTTTCCTTGTGATGCCATTCCTTCAACCCAGCTCGAATTGAGCTAATTTCCCATGTTGTCTTAGCTTGGTGAGTGTATTTTGTTTACCTATTTAGCTTTTATAATTTCTCTTAGTAGATTTGAATAGGGACCCATAAACCTTTTCAACGTTTGTGTGAGTTTGGAACCAACTTTAGCTTGGTTGAAGAATTTTAGGTACATATTAATACCTAATATTACTCCTTACAAGTTTTAGGTTGCCCTTATAAATTTAGGGTAGAATGCTCTGAAAAAAATTGATTTAAGGGCTAATGGTAGTATCAAACTTGATTTCATTTTAGATTGGAAAATAGTATGAGTTGACACCTTTAATTGGAAGCTTTGACCTTCACATAGGACAAACCAAGATGAGTGAATTGTTCGCTCCCTTTTGCTTATATGCAAGTTATAAACTAGAGATTCAAATACTAAATTTTGCCATGTTTTATGTTGAAACATAATTGGAAATGATGTTTGGTATTTAGAAGAAATGTAACTTGTGAAGTTTATCTTGCTAGGTATGGGCCATGACAAATAAATGTAACTTGTGAATCACGATTTTGCCAATTGAATGTTATGAATATATAGGTCTTATTTAGAAATTGTGATAAAATGTTAAGTAGTAGCCTAATCTAGAATTACATGAATATGTGTATTTCCTTTGAAAATGGTGAAATTGTGCAATTCAATTGTGATTTGTGAATAAAAAAGGGGTCAGGACCTTGGGAATTCTCATAGTTGAAACCCCCAAGTGCACCTGGAGATGCAATGAACATGGCCATTGATATGATGGAGGGCTAAGGAGAGGTTAACATGGTGGAGGCATAAGGTGAAATGTAGGATTATTGAAAAAAAAAATAGCGAAATAAATGGTTTCTTAAAGAAATTTCCCATGGAACTTGTTGACAGTGGATTTCGGTTCTGCCTAATACAGCCAACCCAAGAGGGTTCTTTTGGGACCCAAGTTGCAATCTGGTTGTGCAAATGTTAGTGAATATGGCATATAACAGGGAATAGACGAAGATCAAGATGAACATAACAAGAGTTTAACGTGGTTCGACTAAAATTGAATGGTATCGATTCCTATGTCCATGGTAGCATTTTATTTATCTGAGGATAGTTTTATAGAGTTTTGGTATAGTGTTCTCAACTTAGCTTACAGTGGGCTTCTTCCTCTTATTTATAGAGGAGAGAAGGTTATAATGGTAAATTTAAATGTTATATTTTTTTTATGTCAAATAATAAATGTACAAGACAGTCTAAAGTACAACAAGTTGGCTTTTGCAGATTGTTGGTTGACTTGTGTGAAATGCTTTCTGCGAGTGGGACCCTTGGGCTACATTTTGCAGGATGGCGATGCAAGTTGTCTGTTGGCTATATGCTTGACCTTAGCAGGCTTCTAGCTAGCTGAGACATTGTGCGCCATCTTTGTTTTGTGAGGTCGAACTTGAATAGGTCACGACCTCAAGCTATCGACAAGCTAAGACTTATTGCTGTCGAGCTGGAGGCTGCTATTCAGTGAGTTGGTTGCTTTGTGACCTCGCAGTTAGGCAAGCTAGGCCTCTTTGTTGGACTTAATTTTTGTTGAACTTTTGCCAGCCCATCTTGTGATACCAAAATTTACTCATAACATCAGCCCCCAACTCTCAGTTCACTTAATAGACTAGGAGTTATAACCTGTTGATGCGGTCTTCCTTCATGAATTATCATGTAGTGAAAGTCTTTGGTCAGTTTGTCATTTCATCTAACCCATGCCATACCTTCTGCTATACGTGTCTCATTACTATGGATGAGTCTACCTCATTTTCATCCAAAGCATTTAATGGAAGTAGTTAGGAGTTCTTCTAGACTCTTTGGTGAGACTAGGCCAGTCCATTATTTAAAGCATGGGAAGTTCTTCCTTCAATAGCCAGTGTGTGAACCAATGAGAGCTTCAAGCAAGCCCCCCATACGTAGTCTGTTTTCTTGAAGAAATGTGCATGATTTGCTGCATAGGAAGCCTTCTTAGGCAACTCTGCTTTTTTGAGAATGAGGGAAGATCTTTCATAGATCTTGGATTTTTTCCTTACGGCTTTGCCATGGGGTTGAACCTTTCCAACTGCTCTGATATGCTTTCTTTGAATCTTCTGTACTGAGTAGAGAGCTGGAGAGATGTTCTGAACCAAGGAAGGTAGTAAGGGAAATAGTTGAAGAGCAAGAGTACTCGCCGGCCCTTCTACTTATTGAAGCTCTCCTCCAAAGTGCCAATCTTTCTTCTAGAATGTGTAGTTGTAGTGTGCCTGACTTGTATTTTGACTCTTTCTGATATAAATTTACCTCGCTGAGGCTTTTTAATGAAAGAACTGTTCTTTATGATTTTTTCTTATTATGTCAAATGTTCCGCATATTGCAAATGAAAACATGAGTTCCTACAAATTATAGTAAAACAAATGTCTTAGAAAACCAATCGATTATATTTGTTAATAGATCTGAGAACCAAAAAACTTCAGTGATGGATAATATACAAATAGATTGTCTGAAGATTGCAAGAATTAGATTACATGAGACCTGTGAGTATTAGGTCACATGATAGCTACAAACATTAGGTCGCATCAGATCATAATTTGTTGATAAGTTTTCAGAATGAGCTTCGATGGCCTTAGCTCGAAAGCTGCCAATTGTATTGGAATGAGCTCCAGTAGCCTTAGCTCGAAAGTTGGCAATAGTACTGGAATGAGTTCTAGTGGCCTCAGCTTAAAAGCTGGCAATAATACTGGAATGAGCTCCAACGGCCTCAGCTCGAAAGCTGGCAATAATACAAGGTTGCATGAGAGCCACACCTATGTTATGTACAAACACCTTAGGTTGCATGAAAGTTACGCCTTGGCAAAGCATGAGCCTAGGTTGCATGGAAGCTGTGCCCTGGGGAACTTCATTGTATGATGGGTAACTAATCTGCCAGATTTGAGGACGACTTGCTTTTTGCTACAACACTTTGTAAAAGGTTCGTTCAGAAAATCAACAAAAGGAATCAAAAGTGTTCATTGATTCTCGAAACCTATTACAACATCAATATATGATTTTCATTGTAGGGGCCTCTTCTCACCTGGGATCTCGCTAGGAAGACTCAGGTTGCTGCCTCGAAGGCTGCACTACATAGCTTTGCAAGTGGCCTCTCCTGATAAGGTCTTCGATAGTGTTCCTGAGTTCTCGACAATTTGAAGTGCCATGCCCGACCTCATTGTGATAGGCATAGAACTCTTGCTTGTTTCTTTGCCTATAAGGAATCTTTACAGGGTTAGGCGAAGTCTTCTCTTTGCCTTTCCATTATGAATATCCTATCCTAGGTGTCCGATAGGACGATATAATGCTCGTGACGAGCTGGGGGCTAAGGTCATTCACCTTTGGGCCTGCTAGATTTCTTCGCAGTCCGCTAGTTAGAATGGTCACCTTGATCCACATTGCCCCTTTTCTTGTTAAGGGCGGAACCATCTTTTTCGTTCTTTCGGTCAATGTTTCCCAAACCAAAGGTTTATTCCCATTTGATTTGCTTTGTAGTAGGTTCATAAAACTTGGTCAAGTCCTTCACTGGGGACTTATATAGGCTTTTATATAGTTTTCCATCCTTGCGGAGTCTCATGGAGATTGTCGCCAAAATGGCTTCTTCAGTTGGATTCTCTATCGAGTTGGCTTCAAGTCTGAACCTAGCAATGTAATCCTTCAGTGACTCTTGCTTATGCTAGAAGATCATTGCAAGGTGACAGGGGGACACGAGCTACCTCTTCAGCATTCAGTACTAGCTGATGAACTTTTGTTGACACTCTTCCCAACTACTTATGGAGCAAGCTAGAAGGCTTCTAATTAGGTCTGAGGTTCACTTCCCGGTATAGTTGAGAAAACTCTACATTTAAGCAGAGGATCAATTATCTGCAAATCCATTTGAACATTGAATGCATCTAGATGGTCATAAGGATTAGTATCTCCGTTGTATAGAGGAATTGCTGGGACTTTGAGCTTAAGACGGAGGGGCTGAGTTTTGATATCTTTCAAGAATGGCGACCTGTCCTCAAAATGAGCTCGATCATTCGAAGCTTGAAGATGTTCTTGCAATTGGCTCATTTTTTAATACAGCTCTTCTAGTAGTAAGTCCCTCAGCTCAGATCATTGTCTAGAGGATTGCTGATCCCTTTGACTCTCCTGGTCATGAGAGTGACTACCCGAAATGTGCTGTTGCGAGTTGTGACTTGAAAATTGATTGGCTCTGCTCGAACATCCAGCTTGCTGCCACTGGGGGACATTCCTAAATGTAGCGGCCTCATTCTGCCTTTGCAAACCAAGCACTAGCCCAATGACTACTTTAGTCAGCTTTCCCATCATATTCTCCAGCTTATCCTGACGTTGAAACCAGGCTCGCATTTTGTCAATCTTAGGGATAGTAATGACAGGCTGACGATGAATCGAAAGGGGAAATCATTAGTGGCTTGGGCAGTAGAAGAACTTGCTGTATGACCCTCAAGCTGGTTAACAATGGTGTCTGACTTCTTGAGAACCTTTCCTCTAGCCATTAAAGCTGAATGAAATTAACTTGAGGAATAGAGAGACAACCAGAGAATAGATGGGTCCCACCGGGCATGCCAAGATGTTGACAGTGGATTTTGATTCTACCTAATCCAGCCAACCTAAAGGGGGTTCTTTCGAGACCCAAACTGCAATCTGATTGTGCAAATGTTAGTGAATACGATGTATAATAGGGAATAGATGAAGAGCAAGAAGAACACAGTAGGAGTTTAACGTGGTTCAGCTAAAATTAGACAGCACTGGTTCCTACGTTCACAGTAGCGTTTTATGTATTTGAGGACAGTTTTACAGAGTTTTGGTATAGTGTTCTCACCTTAGCTTATAGAGGGCTCCTTCCTCTTATTTATAGAAGAGAGGAGATTATAATAGTAAATTTATAAGTTCTATTTCTGTTACATCAAATAATAAATGTACAAAGCAGTCTAAAGTATAACAAGTTGGCTTATGTAGATTGTTGGTTGACTTGTGTGAAATGTTTTATGCGGGTGGGACCCTTGGGCTACATTTTGCAGGATGGCAATGCAAGTCATTAGGCTACATTTTGCAGGATGGCAATGCAAGTTATCCGTTGGCTATGTATGCTTAACCTCAACAGGCTTCTAGCTGGGTGAGACACTGTGGGCTATCTTTGTTTTGAGAGGTCAAACTTGAACAGGTTGCGAGCTCGAGCTATCGACGAGCTAAGACTTGTTGCTGGTGAGTTGGAGGTTGTTGCTTAGTGAGCTGGTTGCTTTGCGACCTCACAGTCAGGCAAGCTAGAGGTCTTTGTTGGACTTGATTTTTGCTGGACTTTTGCCAGCCCATCTTGTGATACTGAATTTTACCCATAACAAAACCTAACCCACAAGTCTTGCATTCATTATGCTAAAATGGTAAGTATTTAATTTCAAGTAAAAATAGTCATAATTCATGGATTTTTATATTGCTTGAGGCATATCTTCCCACTTACCTATATGTGTGTGCATATTAGTTATAAATTATGTAATATGTATTGGTTGAAGGCAATTACTCCAAATTAAGCCTACTTATTTTGAAACTCCCTCTATGTTATTAGAGTGTATAGTTTTTGGGTTTGTGTGTATCTTGTTAAAATTGTTTTGTCTTATTGCAACTTAGCTTATGAGTAGGTTGTAGTTGAATATTCCCCTTAAATTGTTATATATATGTTAGTGACTTGTGCATAGTATGTAATTAGAACTCGTAGAGATTTCTTTGAATAATGTTTATATTGGAAATTTATAAATGACTAATGTCTATGCCATTGGACGAGCATTACATGAGAAATGATTCACTCATTGGGTTTCTTTGAAACTGATTACTCTTTATTTTGTTTAAAGAATGTTTTTTAGAGCCTCTGGACACTTCTATTACCTCCACTCATCCGCAGGCTAAAAGTGAGCCTACTACTTGATGTTGATAAATTATTTGAGACAACACATTAGGAGTCTATTTTGGCAGTTGGGTTTTGTGTAGTTTGGTGATATATATATGTATATACATATATATAGATATGTATGTATATATCACTAACATATATTGAAAACATGTGGAAAAGAAAGGATTTGTAACCTTGGATGTCCATATGGCCTAAGTGGATGGCTTGGCTTTTATGCAAATAAAACTTGAATCTCCAAAGCCTTGCTCTCTAGTTGAGCTTCATAGTATGTGACAAAGCCCTTGAATTGCTTCTCTCATCTTCCCTGCCTTGGCTCTTGTCACAAGTCCCATTGGAAGGTGCAAAGCTTCTTGGTGATCTCTAACTTGCTCCCTCATGTTCTCATCATATTCCTTCGGTTACAATAATCAAGTCTCATACTTGATTTTCATACATTAAATCCATTTTAGATCATGGCTTTGCACCACTTAGAGGATATACGATATCACTTCATGGTAACAAGTAAGCTCATTATCATTCTTTTGTGCAAGGAGAAAAACATATCTTTCAAGTTCATGATGTTCCTTATTAGATCTCTAGAGTACATGTGTACTTTGAACTTGATTACTTATTCCAATTCCTTGTGATACTTGATCAAGCTCATCTCAACCATATGATCTATTGCATTTTATGGCTCTTAGACTTCTTCAAGTTCTACTTTACTCCCACTAGCCATTTTAAGGATAAACTCCTTTTTCAAGAAGGTAGTGTTTGTTGAGATAAACACCTTTTTCTCAATAGGATGGTAAAAATAGTATCCCCTTATTTCCTTAAGGTATCCCAAAAATAGACATCTATCACTCTTAGATCCTAACTTGTTTGTAATGATCTGCTTCATATAAACAAAAAATCTCCAAATCTTCATGTGTGAAAGACTTGGTTTCCTCCTGAGTAATAACTCATATGGTGTCTTATCAATAGAATTTGAAGGGACACAGATAAGGATTATGCAGCAGTTTCCAAACTATAGCCCCAAAAAGAGATAGGTAAAGTTGTAAAATTCATCATGAAATGTACCATGTTAAGGAAGGTATGGTTTATCCTTTCTGAATTACCATTCATTTTTGGGGTTGTAGGTGGAGTCCATTATGAGAAAATCCCAAATTGTTTTAAATAATCCATGAATTCTTGGCTTAAGTATTCTCCACCTTGATATGATCTAACTCTTTTGATATTATTTCTAGTTTGTCTCTTTATTTCAGATTTGAACTCTTTGAACTTTTTCAAAGGCTTCTATTGATGGTCGAATCTGGTCAACCCAAGTTCAGAACCCTAAACTACAGATTGAATGTGAAAAGAGAAAGAGAAAGAGGAAGAATAGGGAGACACTAAAAGTTTTTAACATAATTTAGCTAAAGTCAGTTTGACCCTTACGTCCATGGCTTTTATTACTCTTTTGTTGAGTGAATTTTGTATATAATGATTAATTGTGTCATGTACAATGATTTCATCTCCTTTTATAATGGTTGGGTAGTTATAGTTGAACGTAAATCTATAACAATAAGTATAATAATTTGATTAGGATTACATAATAGATAAGGGTTGATAGCTATAATAGACTTCCATTAAAGTAGGAAACTGAATGAATTTCCTTGGACTGTTGGTTGTGAACGCATGCTCTGATCTATGAGTTGAGCCTTGTTCTCCACAACCTTAGGTGGCTACATTGACCAGTGTTGACCAATGACCTTAACTCATATTTAGCGACCTAATGTCTTAGTCCAACGACCTCAATCCTAGGTGAGCTGGGCCCTTATTAGCTAAGTTCGTCCAATAGGCTTTTACCGGCCTATTTATGCAATTCCAAAAATACCCATAACATTAGTCCCCCAAGCTCTTAGTGCGATTTGTGGACTGGGAGCTGTAATTCACTAGTAAAAGATATCAACTATGATCTATTATGCCATCGTTTGGAATCTTGTCCCTTTGTTTCATCTGTATTTGGCCATGCCATCATTTCTGCATTTAATGCGCACATTTTTTCATAGTCGTCAGTGTGGCAATGATAGAGCCTTGCTTTTTGCTTGACTGTTAGATCAAGGGTAGTTGATCAGTCTCCTAATCTAACGATGAGTTTGATCGAATTATATATGGTGAGGAAAAACATTTCTTTCCCTCTCACTTGTTATTTGAAAACCTATGCTTTAGTTTCTTGCTTGCTTTTCAAGCTCTCATCTAGTCACCACCATTCTTCATCCTTTTTGCTTCACCAAGTTTGCAACAACAATCTTTGGGTTCGATTTGCCGAAGATCGATCATGCTCATCGTACTTCTTTTAGGACCCGTTTTGTCAATTTAGTAAGTTTTCTGACCACGACCATAGTTTTAAGTTTCTATTTTTTTTTTGGACACTTTGTTTTATGGTTTTTTGATATCTAGTAGCTTGGTTCAGTAGTGTGTGCTCATTAGTCATTAGGAAAATTTTTCCTGCTAATCGGTTTTATAGTGTGTTTATTTGCATGCTTGTCATTGTTTGTAAAACTGGCGTGCCATTTGCTTGACAAAATGCCTGTAGGTCTTGAGGTCATAGACTATCAAGTTTAGCTTTTTTCTGTTTTCCTAGTTTTACTGACTTGATAATTTCATTGGTCGAGCCTCCCGTATTTTCAATGGTCTGGGTTTTAGATGATATGTGCCATGTATAGCCTACTGCGTTGGGTATTCCCTATTAGCTTTAGCCTTTAGGTATGGTTTGCTCTCAGCGACCTGATCATTCCTTCTTCTGTTGTAGATGGCAAGTCATAGATGCTGAGGTTACCAAATAGGAAGCACTAACGATTCTAACTCTTTAACCCAATGTGGGGAGCTGATGCATTTTATAGGTGAAATGACCTTTGGGAGCGGTGAGGTAGCCAAGACGTTCGCTGCTCATCCTAATTCTATTAAGGGCTAGCAGATTGCTGAGAATGAGAGGTCCCCATATTGTACAGTGTTCAAGCACCACCCTTTGATGATTCAACTCGATGAGCTTAGGGGTATAGTTGAAACATATCATCTTCCTAAGGGCTACCGTATTATGGCACCTTCCCCTGATGATCATATAGCTCATCCCCCTCCAGGATTTGTTGCTATTAGCTCCCATCATCTCACTGCTGGCTTGGGTTCTTGGTCCATCCTTGTAGAATTCTTGAATAAATTGAAACTCTCCTCCTTTCAACTCACACCAAATTCGTATTCTCAGCTCACCTCCCTTGCCCTCTTATACCTTAGGAATAATCTCCCTCCTCTTTTGGTCAAGGTTCTTTGCTATCTGTTTAGCATTAAGAGCGTGGGTCAGAATGATAGGATTTACTATTTGACAGTTCGTCAGACTAAGTTCAAGAGGATCTTGTTACAAGGTGATGCTAAGGGCAAGTCCAATGTGGGGAACTATAAATCCTATAGTTTTATATTTCATGCCCTTTTTTGCGTCATCTTTGTAATTTTGGTTTCGTCCATATTCTTGGTAAGTGAGCTGAGGACGTGCAAGCTTGCATAAATTCATGTTTTATTCTTTGGTTTTGACTTTCTATTTCATTTTGCAGATGAAGCTGGCAAGGAGAAACCAACATTAGAGTCTAAGGAGGTTAAGATTCTGGGCCAATTCATTATTGTAGACGATTTGAAGAATGATCTCAAATTTAATGAGGATCTCCTGCATTCGCATAAGCTTGCTCTAGCTTTAAACATCGAGCTCACTAGAGACATTAGAGCTTGACGAACTAGGGAGGTCGATCTAGCAAATTTGGAAGAATACAAAAACATGTTGAGACTCAACCTCCGAATGCCAGGAACTTCCCACTCTGCCTGATCTGCTACTGCTGTGACTTCATCGGCTCCTACTGTTACTATAGCCCCTACTATTGCAAGTCAATCTTCTTTGTCCATAGCGATAGCATCTCTACAAATGTTGGCTCCCACCTCGCATCCTGAAGTGGTTAAGGTGGTCGAGGAGGTCACATCCCCATTTGTTCCCCCTACCAAAAAACAAAGGGTAGACAAGGGGAAAAGGGATGTTATTGCTATACAAAAGGTGGTCCTTGAGGTCAAGGATGAAGAGCCATCTACCGGTCTTGGCCCAAAGACAAAGGAGCACTTTGACTTCCTCTGGGAGAACATTGAGTTGATCTTGGGGCCTCGCAATAGGGCCAAAGTATTGGAGTAGGAGGAATCCTTGGGAGAAGGATTTATGAGTTATACAACTCATCATGTCCTACTGGTAAGTAAAGTCCTTTCAACTTGGTTCTCTTACCTCTTTGTAATTCTGACTTAATCATTTGATTTTTCAGGGTTTGCTGGCATCAATAAAGCTAAAGAAAATGCTTTGAGCTTGGGACGAAGGGAAGAAAAAGCTTGGGAGTGATCTGGTTGTTGTGATTGCTAAGGTGCTGGAACTGAAGGAAAAGGCCGAGGATGCTTTATCTCATGAGGTGACAAATTATGAAGCTATCACATCTAGCCTCAATAATGTGGTTGATAAGCTGACGAGAGTAAAGGGTGAACTGGATGCGATAGTGCAGTGAGCTGAGGCTACCAAGAGGAGATATAAGTCAGCTAGGGATGAAGTTGCTTTGGCAAAAAAGGAGGTTGCACAAGCTAAGGTGGAGACCGCCATGTTGATTGCGAGAGCTAAAGAAGAGGAGGTGTCTGAGGCCACCATTGGCTTCTTGTTAACTTGTGGGAGAAGCATTTGGAGATGGATATTTCCTTTTTCGGTGGAAATGTTCTTGAGTTCATTAAGGGCTTCGAGGAGGATGCAAAGGCAGCTTGTCCTAATAGGGGTTTGCAGTTAGTAGGTGGAGCTTCTCCAGCTCAGGACCTGATTCGAAGAAAGAGCAGCTCGCAGGTCATGGAAACTGCTGATGATCAAATGATGGTTGACTTACTCATCTCACATATAGACCTTCCAAACTAGGGTGCAGCTTCTAAGGCCAATCTACCTCATAGGCCATAGTTTATAGCATTCTTTAAATGTAATTTTGAATTTTCAGATGTAAATCCTCCTCATTGAGGGGAGTCTTCAATGAACTTTTTCATAATATTCGTGCTCCATTCTTGCTTTATTCGTCCAAGTTTCCATAGTTGTATATTCAGTAGGTTGCAAATGATATCATGAATGAGTTCCTACAAACCATGACTTAACGAACATTAGTTAAAATGTATGTCTAATAGGTCAATCGACCAATAACTTTATTATTGTTAAGATGAATGTCTAAGTAGGTCGCATGAATGCGGTCCCGAGTAGCAGGTCGCATGTATGCAAAGCCAAGTTATAGGTCGCATGCGGTGCCAAGTAGTAGGTCGCACGAGGGTCAAATAGTAGGTCACATGCGGTGCCGAGTAGTAGGTTATATGCGGTGCCAAGTAGTAGGTCACATACGGTGCGAAGTAGTAAGTCATATGTGGTGCTGAATAGTAGGTCACATACATGCCAAGTGGTAGGTCACATGTGGTGCCAAGTGGTAGGTCATATGTGGTGCCAAATAGTTGGTTGCATTCGAGGCCAAGTCGTAGGTCGCATGCGGTGCTGAATAATAGGTCACATGCGGTGCTAGGTAGTAGGTTGCATGTGGTGCTAAGTAGTAGGTTGTATGCGGTGTTGAAATAGTTGGTTGCATACGTGCCAAGTAGTAGGTCGCACGTGGTACCAAATAGTAGGTCGCATACGATGCCAAGTAGTAGGTCCATGCGATGCCAAATAGTAGGTCACATGTGGTGCCAAATAGCAAGCCGTATGCAATGCCGAATAGTTGGTCGTATACGGTGCCAAGTAGTAGGTTGCATGTGATGTTGAATAGTAGGTTGTATATGGTGCCAGGTGATATGAACCCGCCTAACTCCACCTCAAAAGCTAGCTCGTAAGGGGAGGGAATGATGTGTCCCACATCGGTTAGCAAGGGAGGTCTCGGGTGTTATATATATGGGTTCGCAACCCTCCCCTTACGAGCTAGC
>JANHAO010019599.1:0-13160 GCA_026873985.1 Saraca asoca
GTAGCTTGTCCTTCGCGTGCTCCGAAAATAGAAGTAGATAAGATGAAGAGACATGGAAGAGAGGTGCTTTAGCAGGCTCGAGAGATCTTCTATTAAAGTGATCCAATCCAATATCAGAAACATTATGCTATACTATTATTGAACTTATTACATAATATCATATAAATTAATCGCTCTTATTATTTTAGATATTAATAGAACAAATTTATAAATTAGGAAGTCCATAATAGATTAATTCCTAACAATTAAATGACTCATACGATTTCAGCCTATTTGCCAAAATTTTGGTAACAATTTTATAAACAACATTGTAGAGGCTAATTGATCTAAACGCAACTTTAGGGATTAGAACTAACATGGTATCATTTATCTCTGTCACTTTTTGAGGATAGTTAGAGGTTTCCCAAATGAGGTCACAAACCGACTTCTCTACTGAGGGCCACTAAAAGAAGATTGCATGGAGACCATCTGGTCCTAGAACTTTGAGCGTGTCCATGCTAAAAGTAGCCTTTTTAATCTCCTTCATCGACATAGGGGTTTCAATTTCTTGTAAAGCTGAATTATCCAGCGTCAGAAAAGCATGTTGAAGAGGAAAACCACGAAAACAAAAATTTTCTTTCGTATAAAGCTTTATGTAAATGAGAGAGGCTTTGTCTCTGTAAAGAAGCCATTTACTTCCAAGATTTTTGAAACCAAGTAAACTCTTCCTGAATTAGGACTTTTTCATATTTAGCCCGTAACTGACGTTGGAGGTTCTCCAAGAAAGAACTATGATAAGAAGCTTCCGGTTAATACCCTCCAGATGTGTTAAATATGTCCTTTTCCTTTTGCTAATATTACCAAAAACATGTCATTCCATTCCGTCACCTCCTTTTGGAAATTGACAGAAGCTGCTCTCCAATTTGTGTCATGATCCTAACAATTCTTGACCACCTGTGAGAAAGAATCATTAGTAAGCCAGGCTGCTAAGAAACAAAATGGGGCATTGCCATGATGGAAACTAGAACAAGTCTTCATTTTAAGATAGAACAGTCTACGATCTGATTTAAACAAAGTGATGGATTGAGGCTCATGTTGGAGGAAGGATAATGAGAAAGGTTTGGAGAGAAACTCTTCTAGGAAATATTACTTTGATTGGATTGAACAAACAGACTTCAATACAAGAGTATTTATAAGTACAAAATATACCTAGTACAATGAACATTCTAAATATACTAATTAATTAAATTCATGAATTGCTAATTTCAATCTTATAGATACTATGAATTAAAAGATTAATTGAACCATCTAAATACATGAATAATCTAGAGACATGAACCTTAGACATGAATGATCTAGAAACATAAACTTTCATACTTTTTAGAATATTAAGTTTAGTATTCCAACACTCCCCCTTAAACTTGATATTTCTTAATAACTCTGAACCATATGCATAACTGTGAAAAATTTTCATACTTTAAAGCTTTGGTGAAAATGTCTGTGATTTGATCATTAGTCTTCACATAAGAGAGCTCCACTTCCTTTTCTTAATGCAATCTCTGATAAAATGAAATCTTGTATTAATATGCTTGCTCCGATCATGAAATATAAGATTCTTTCCTAGTGAAATAGTAGACTTGTTATTAACAAAAATTGTAGTAGCTTCATTCTTGTAGATACTATGAACTAAAAGATTAATTGAGCCATCTAAATACATAAATGATCTAGAGATATGAATTTTAGACATGAATGATCTAGAAACATGAACTTTTATACTTTCTAGAATATTAAGTTTAGTATTCCAAGGTCTGGTGATACTGCATGGTCCTTTCAAGATTACATAGACCCATGTCAAGCCTTTCCTTGATTCTTCCTCGTTCCTAAGTAAAGGCTGGACCAGAAAACTCATCTAATAAGTTGCAATTTCTAACACAATCGCTAAACTGACTCACAGAGGTCCAATTTGTAACTTTACCACCAGCTTTTTCACAAGCTTCCAGATATGCTTTGAAATCTCCTAAGAGAATCCAAGGATCAGTCACGCCAATACCAATGTCTTCCAAAGATCTCCAAAGCTCAGAACGTTCCAAACGACGGGGCTCGCATACACAATCGTCATGCAAGCGGTGAAGGGACCATCGCAAGTCTGAACTTTGGTATGGATGAACTGTTTAGAAAAAGAAAGCACTGACATGTATTGTATTTGGATTCCACATAACCCAAATGCTTCCCAAATAACTAACTGCATCCACTCCCGAAGAATGAAAGCCCATGCTCTTAGCTCTTCGGACAGCTCTTGAACCACTAACCCGTGGCTCAACAATAACAAACAAGTTGACGGAATGCTTTCTCACCAAATCTTTAATAAGACCTGATAAAGCTTTAGAACCTGTTCCCCTGGTATTCCAAGTTACACAATTCATGAAAACAAATATTAATATCATGGAAACCAGCATATAATTACTGAAAGTGGCCCATCGTACCCCCCAACTTTGCCATTGCAGCTTCCCCATCCATAGTCGCCATCTTCTGCACCTCCTGGTCATGAAATCACGAATAAATTCTTAATCAGGTGGTTTTGATTTGAAAGGAATATCATCCTTATTCCCCAAAGTTTGCTCCACTGAAATAGCATTAGACGTTTGTGATTGTTGTCCTTGCATATCCGTGAGAGTGTGGCTCACATGGGATTTTTGGGACATTGCTGTTTCATTAAAGAGCACATGGGAATGGAATTAGGTCTTATTTATAGCTCCCTCAGAAGGCCCAACTTCATCTTTGATAATTTTCTTCATGGGCTGCTTCAAGCCTTTATTTTTTGGACCAAAGGACTTGGCTTTCTCCATTTTACCGTTGCCATTAAGGGACCCACGAATTACAATCTCCCACTCATTTCTCTGCTTCCCATCAATAGCTGTTCCATCAAGTCCGTTATCAACTTGTCTCATATTATTATTTATAGAAATCGAGGTATGATTGCCATCATTATTCTCCGTTAGCTCATTAATATTCTCCAGCGCTCATTAATAGCAGCAAAGCGGGAACCGATGACTGTATAATTCTCCCAATTTTTTGACTCGCCAAAATTAATGGCAGGCACATGATCCTAGGTCGCCGGAGATTTTGTGACCTTTCGTTCCCAATGGCCACAGGTAGTGATCCTTGCTTCAAAGGCTTCCTCCCATATCTCCACTCCTGAGTTGACACGAATCACTTCATGTTGGGCAAGCTTACTCAACTTCATTCCATCCCCTGGCATCTCAACACGTAACGAAGAATAATCATCCTTTCTATGGCCATGTTTGCAGCAATGAAAACAAATTGTTAGGAGGCAAGAGGAATTGTACGAAAATCTCTTGTACTTAGATGTATAAAATTTTAAAATGTAATGGATATATAAAAACACTGAATTTGAACACTTTGAAAAATTATAAGACTTATGAACTTAGACATTAAGAAAGTTCTAAAGTTAGGATTCAACATTCCCCTCAAATTTTGAAATTTCTTCGCTTCACATCTTGATCGCAATCTTGGAAAATTTTCAAATTTGAAAGGCTTTGTAAATATATCTACAAGTTGATCATGAATCTTCACATGGTTCAGCTAAACTTTCTTCTTTACAACATGTTCTCTAATAAAATGACATCTTGTGTTGATATGCTCAATTTGATCATGAAACACTTGATTCTTTGCAAGTACTAAGGCAAACTTATTATTAATATGAGTCCCAGTAGCTCTTTTTTGAGACAAGCAAATTTCTTCCAATAACCTTCTAAGCCATATAGCACATGACTACTACAAAAAATAGCCACCACATATTCGAATTCACAAGTTGAGAGTGTGACAATTGATTGCTTTTTAGAACACCAAGAGACAATATTATCACCCATAAAAATTATTAATCCAGTGGTATTTTTTCTATCATCAATATTTCCACCAAAATCACTATGACAAAATCCCACAAGCTTGAATTTGTTAGAAGAAGAACAAAATAGTCTGTAATAGTGCCATTAAGATAGTGAAGAATTCGCTGAGTAGCTTTCATGTGAATGAAAGTAAGAATTTCCATGAAATGACTCACTACTCCAATTGTAAAGAGAATATTGGGCCTTGTGCAAGTTAGGAATCTCAAGGTTTCCACAAGGCTTTTGAAAAGAGTAGGATTTCCTTCTTTCCATCTTCAAATTTTGACAGTTTTACTCCATTTTTCATAGGTGTGTTTACGAGATTATAGTCAAGCATTTTGAACTTCTTTAAAATTTCCTCTGCATAGTCTTTTTGAGAAATAAAGATACCCTCCTCCAATTGTTTCACCTGTAGGCCCAGATTGTATGACATAAGCCCTATGCTAGTCATCTCAAACTCAAGTGTTATAGCTCTCTTCAATTCTTCAAAAAGGCTTGGATTGTTACCAGTGAAAATAAAATCATCCACATAAAGACAAACAATCAAAATATCTCCATTATAATGAAATTTGACATAAAGAGCATACCCATTAAGGCAATGAACAAATCTATTATCTTGAAAGTATTTGTCAATGCAGCTACTCCATACCTTAGGTGCTTGCTTCAAACCATTCAAAGCTCTCTTCAATCTTAATGATATAGCCCAATAGTTGCTCAACATAGACTTCTTTTTCTAGATAACCATTTAGGAAGGCCGACTTCACATTAAGCTAATAGATTCTCCATTGCATTTATGCTGCCAAAGAAATGAGCAAACGAATAGTCTCCATGTGAGTAACAGATGTGTAAACTTCATCATAATCAACTCTATACTTTTGCTTTAGCCTTTAGCAACAAGTCTTGCTTTGTATTTCTCCTCTTTCCATTATCATTCTTCTTCGCCTTTTACACCCATTTGACTCTAATAGCTTCATGACCCTTAGGTAGTGTTGTTAACTCTCATGTTTCATTTCTCTCAATGGCTTCGATTTCTTCATCCATGACTTTTCTCCATCAGAAATCTTTTATGGCTTCTTCAAAGTTTAAAGGCTCACTATTTGCAAAGAGGCAAAACAAATCAATAGCTTCAGTTGCATCATACAAATCAACAAGACTTCTCATTTTTTTGTGGCCTTTCACTTGCGCTTCATTCAGATGATGGTGATGTCTCATAAGTTGGAGCAAGTGAAGGAGTGTAGTTATTGCTTACATTGGTGCTACGGACTCTTGTTCATCTTCTCCAAAATATAGGAGAAACTCATAGATTCTTTCTTCTTAAACCTCCCAATTCCATGTTGCTTCTTCATCAAATTCAACATCTCAGCCTATTATTACCTTGCCATTGCTTAGGTTGTACAATCTGTAACCTTTGGAATTTGCATCATAGCCAATAAAAACACGTTTGACACTTCGATCATCAAGCTTGGATCTTTCTTGGTGTGGTACTTGAACATATGCAATGCTCCTAAAAACTCGCAAATGATTGACATTAGGCTTCATTCCACTCTAAGCTTCTTGAAGGGTTTGATCTTTGATATTTGATGTTGGTGAGCAGTTGAATAAATAAACCATGCAAGAAACAACTTTGGCCCAAAACTCCTTAGGCATATTTTTGGCTTTTAGCATGCATCTAGCCATGTTAAGAATGGTTTTGTTCTTCCATTCTACTACTCCATTTTGTCATGGCAATCTTGGAAGAGTCAAAGGACAATGTATTCTATAAGTTTCAAAATACTCATTAAATTCTTTATAAGTGAATTCGCCTATTTAATCAGATAACTTTGATTTCATAGCCATTCTCTTTTTTCTATAAAAGCCTTGAAAATTTTTGAATGCAACAAAAGCTTCTGAGTTTTGCGTTAAAAGGTAAACCTATGTCTTTCTACTAAAATCATCAATAAAGAGTATGAAATACTTACTCTTACCAATAAAGGTGGATTGATTGGCCTACACACATCGGTATGTACAAGTTAAAGTAGGTTGGTTACTCTAGATGAGGCTTCTTTTGGAAAGCTCCTTCTAGCATGCTTTCCAAGAGGACATGCTTCACACAATTGATTGAGATGGTTGATTAAAGGTATCCATTTCACCATTGTCCTATCTCCCATGGCTTTGAGTGCTACAAAATGCAAATGCCTAAACCTCATGCGCCAATGCCATGCTTTATCTTGTACACTAGCTTTCAAACATTTTGTTTTAATTATTTTGAGATCCAAGATGAACATTCTATTTCTTGACATAAACACATTACCAATCAAGTTAGCATTTTGATCTCTAAGCTAAAGACAACTTATCTTTCATTAGAATTTCATGCCCTTTCTCAAATAGTTGGTCCAAACTTAAAATGTTACTTTTTAATTTTAAGACACATAGTAAACATTAGTAATTAGCTTATGGCTACATCATTGGAAGATATAAGAATTGTACTTTTCCCTTCAATTTAGACTTTTGAAGAGTCTCTAAAGGACACATTGCCATTCACCTTTTGATTAAGCTCAACAAAAATTTTCTTTGTAACCATACATGTGATTGCTTGCTCTATTATCCAAATATCATAAACTATTAGCAGCATTTTCTTCCTCCTTTGGAGTTAACAGCTAGGTTGACTCATCAACTTCTTGCTTATTATCTACAAGATTAGCTTTTTCTTCAACATCACTAGTAGTACCGTGACATTCGCAAGAATAATGGCCAAATTTATAACAATTCCAACATTCAAATTTAGGTTTGCCATACCTCATTTCATTTGAATTTTTGATAGTAGCCACGTCCTCTTCCTTTTGATATTCCATAACCTCTAGGTGATGGATGAACTCTTCCTTTATTTTTTGAATTCTCACCATTGCCTCTTCCTCTTCCTCCTTGGCCATAACCAGTTTTAATCTTATTCCACGTCCTTTTTGGCTCTTTTCTCCTCATTCATTCTTTAAAGAATCCTTGGCTTTGAGAGCTTGCTCGAAAGGCTCTTTTTGTCTTCTTTTGATCTTTAATTTATGAGCTTGTAGAGAACCCTACAATTCTTTAAAACTTGTGGTGTCTAGATCTTTCAATTCTTCAATGACACATACCACATAATCAAATTTGGAAGTCAAGGAATGAAGAATCTTTTCCACCACATGAATATTTTCAATATTCTCTCCATATCTCTTTAATTGATTCACAACTGCCTTCACCTTTGAATGATAATTCAAAATCGATTCAAATTCCATCATCTTCGAAGTTTCAAAATCACCCCTTAGTGATTGAAGTTTCGTCTTCTTCACTTTGTCAACACCTTGGAGAGATGTTTTTAAAATCTCCCAAGCTTCATTTGGGGTGGAAGCATTGGCCACCTTCTTAAGCTTACCTTCATCCAAAGGTGTATGGATCATTGAAAGTGCAAGTTAATCTAATTTGCAATTTTTGATCGAGGTCTCTCTTTGATTATGATTCAAAATTGCTTCATTTTCTGATTCTTGATAACTTCTCTCTACAATATCCTATGCTTATTGACCGCCAAGCAAGGCTTTCATTTGTGCACACCAAAAGGCATATTTCTTCTAGGAACTAATAGGAAACCACTCTTCTTTTCTATTTTAACTAGGCTCAATACTTAAAACCAAGCTCTAATACCACAGTGTCAAGAGGAAGAGGAATTATATTGAAATCTCTTGTATCTAGATGTATGAAATTTTAAAATTGCAATGGATATACATAACAAATGAATTTGAACACTTTGAAAAACTATAAGACTTAAAACCAACCTTTAATACCACTTTGTTGGGAGGAAGGGGAATTATATGAAAATATCTCATATCTAGATATATGAAATTTTAAAATGCAATGGATGTACATGAACAATGAATTTGTACACTTTGAAAAACTACAAAACTCATGAACTTAGTCATTAAGAAAGTTCTAAAATTAATATTTAACAAAAATAAAGTGAACGGCTTCATACTCCACTCTATAACTTATATTCAATAATTTGAATTTAGACAAAATCTTTATTGTATATCAATCTTTGACACAAATCTTGGCAAATTGCACTCTATGGTGGATCTTCGTCGTCTTACTCTTTGCTCTTTAGCCTGTTTGCATTCACTTTCACCATGCTCCCTATACAATTATCTAGTTTTCATAAAAAGGTGTTTATTACAGTAGTCAATTAGCAAATCATGAATTTGTGCCCATATAATTGTTTTACAAAGGTCATCCCTATACAAGGGTCGAAGTTAGACCCCCAATGATGAACAATTAAATAATGATTTGTAATCGGCTTAAGACCTTCTTGAAGGACAAAATTATAGTCTTTAATATTTGAAAAATCAAACCAAGTAATAGTCTATCTCCATGTCAATGAATTCAAACCCATCCTAGGGAGCCCAAAGCTTTAACAATCTGAGTTTAATAAGTCTCATACCAAGATGTTTCCCTAGGAGTTTAATAATCAAAGCCATTTTCCATGGCTTGCATAATTTGACTCTTTCTTCTTTTAATAAGGGAATAACTGGGCATGAAGGGTCAGGCTAGTCATTTGTTCCACTCTCCTCATCAGAGTCACCTGTACACCCTCATCTGCCAAACTCTTATCCTCCAAGTCATTTATATAATCACAGTCCAATAAACCTTCACCATTAAAACCTAATAATTTGTCGCTATATGACATTGGATGCCTACTATCCTGCTTAACTGGACCCTTTTCAGTAACTAATAGTAGCACTTTATTAGCAAGGATAAAAACTAATTCCATTTTAGCCTAATCGTTCTCTTTTTCTAAATTATTCTATTGTTTAGACATCACGTCATCCATGGGAGGTTCAATCACCTCTGGTCCTGCAATACCTTAAAAAAAAAGGGAAAAAGTTTCTAAAATATTCATTGTGGCCGTAAGCTAATTTTTCCTTATTCTAAAAGGACCTTTTTGAAGACGTTGCTGAGTCAATGGAGTCAAAATGCAATTTACCCCATTTTTCATTATGTTATATCTTTTCCAGCACTAGCCCTTTCTCCCTCACATGCTATCTCTCTCTTTCTCAAAACCTCCCCTGTTGCTGCTCTGCTCCACTGACCCTCTCCTTCTTCGGCTTGCCGCTGTCTGGTGAGCTTGGACTGCTGGTCTTCCTCCCTTCCACCTCTCCGGTGTCCTTCCTTCTCCAACCCAACTCAACAGTAATCTTCCTCTTCTTCGGTGCACTTCAGCCACGCTGTGAGCTGGCTTTTTCGACAGCAATCCAACCAGCTCCAAGCTTCCCATTGGTACTTTGGATGGTGGTGAGTATTTCTAAAATAAAAAAATTTATTTTATAAGAAGTCTACATAAAGTTTTTAAGAAGATCTTACTTGAAACCCTAACCCTCAAAAGTTGATGTATGTTGAAATTTCCTTGTTAATCAGCTTCATTAATACTCCCATCGAAGAACCAAGCACACCGATATTAAATTTTTATGTCTCAGCTATATATTCAAGTAGGTGTCTGTGCTACTTAATTTTTGAGTAGCTATGACTAAAATTAAACTACACTACGCGTGATTTTCATTTCCAAATATTAACGATTTGAGAATATTTACTCTTTGGATTTCATTTGATTTTATGAAAGTTTTTTTGTTGATTTATATATGAAAAATATCTTAGTTAAAAGATAGTATGATATCAAATATTTAACAAATCTCCAAGGTCTAATATTTTTATATACGGTCTTAATCATTTGTTGCAAATAACAAATTCTTATAACATTAAAAACATAAATGTATTAATATTGGTTACTGCCGACAAATATATGATAATATAATATTATTATAATTATAAAAAGTTTAAATAAGGTAAATTATAAATCCTTCACATAAAAAATACATATAAAATAACATTAAACTAATTAAATAGAAATTGAAAAAAAATTATAAATTTATACTTTTACATAATATATACTCTTACTCCAACATTTAAATTTAACATTTTTTTTTGCAACATAGAATATAAGTAAAAATAATAGAAAATTAATTAATTATAAATTAAAATAATAATTCAAAGTAATGATATTATATTAATTTTTTATTTAGAAAGTGATCGACGTTTGAAATAAAGATCTTACTAATATTTAGAATAGAGAAGACTTTAAAATATAAATGAATTCTATTGTCCAACTGATATTATAGACAATCTCAGAATATCTTACAATCACGTAACTCATATTTAATATATTTAATTTATCAAAATTATACACATATAACGATACTAACCTATGAATTAGTAATTAATATATTCAATTAATTAGTAACATCATCTAGAGAAGAGCAAGCTAAAATGTTGAATCAAATTTCATAAAAAATCTCTTTCAAAATGGATAAAAAAATCATAATCTTTATTTATTATGACTATTAAGATCAATCAATTAAGTAAAAATATTGTCATTTTTATATAAAATTTTATGAAAATCACATGATTAGTTTGAATATAAATAGACAATAAAATAATGATAGTTAAAGTCAATCAATTAAGTAAAAGTATCACCATTTTTATGTAAAGTTTTATGGACAAAATTAATTTAAATAAAAAATTTATGTGAATTGGGAATTTGATAAGAAAATTATTAAAAGAATTTTGGATCAAAATTTTAGAATATCAATTAAGAAAAAAATGCCATATCATATTAAAATCCAAGTACTTCATTATACATTATAAATATAAATATAAATATAAATTATAATATCTCTCTTTTTTGTTCAAATCCCGTGCTTAGCACAGTGTCACAAGTTAGCCTTATGAATCAGTTCAACAAGTAAACATGCTTGATTTTAGATGAAACTTGATATAAAGATCAAGTATGAAAAGAAGGCCTTGTGGTGCAAATATGGGAGCAAATGCACTTGTGGATTATTTTTTTGAATTTTTTCCATTTTGGGGGTATTTATATCTTTTTAACATTGATTATTTGTTTTGTACGAGTAGAAAAGTACATAGTTGTGAACCTTACATTTTTATCTTTACGTCCATATAATATGGCACATTAGAATCCTTTTCAACTAGGAGAAAAACTCTTATCTAAACTTGAAAAAAGTATGTTTACTCTTACCATTTGGGCTTTGACTTAAAATACTCTTTAAGGGTGATGCGTCTGGTGACCTAGGTGGGTACTATGGCCTGAGCTAAGAATCAGAGTGTCGAGCTTAGATACTTTCCCTACACACTCTAAATTATATAATGAGGTATATATTAATAAAATGGAGTTATCCCTCTTCTTATATTTTTAAAAGTCCCTTCTCGATGTATACTAGATGCTTCTTGTGTGGCATGTTTTTTAAGACTTAGTATATGCTAATGCATCGATCACACAATCATGTTTGCTTGCGGACATGTTGTGTATAAGGTTTTGGTTGTACGGGCAACAAAATCTTCAATGTCTTGATTATCTATTCAAGTGTGGCTTAAATTTATTGAAAGGCCAATATGTTGGCCAAGAGTTAGTATCATGAGCTGTATAGTTTCAACTACAGAGCTACAGGCCTGTGGCAATTGATATCAGAGCTCAATTGTACTAGAGAAAGCATATCAGGTGGGCTATGATTGAGGTAGATTTGGCATGTCGAAAGCATATGGAGCTTGTAAGTGAAATGGACATTCATCGAAATAGTAAAGAAACGCTACTAAGGACTTAATCGAAAAGGGTGCAAGAGGTTAAAGCAACTTGAGGGCTAGTATGTGAGATATTGCATTCGAGGGAATGTTAACGGTGCATTGAGTGCAAGCATGTGTAGAAGTTAGTGGACTTGCTATACAGAGTGGAACATTAATTATGCGTTTATTCATAGTAGGCATTCTAGGGAATGCAAAACCACTCAAAGAGAGTGAGTGAATTGACAACTTATCTAGTAGGAGAAAGTCTTGAGAGAAGCTTTATGAAGTGTGGCCATAATAGATAGTTGATATATCCTATAAAATGGCACATCTCTTGTGATGTGTCGAGTGGACAAATCTTATTAGAGGAGTCCAAAATCATGTTAGAAAGCATAAATTTTACTCAAAGGAGTAAACCCAGAGGGGACTAGATGGGATCTATTGTGCATTATCTATGGATGTAAGGAGCAAGCTACAACACTTATCCATAAGATTTAAGATAAGATGCCAGAGGAGCTAGCACATCATAGTTGCATGACAAGTGGCATTGATACTTGCATAGTGAGCTAGAGCTATGTAGTCACTTAATGGAGTAGCAACAAAAACCTCGTGGCATAGCAAACTAGCATTGCATAATCACAAGACAAATTTTGTGACAATGACATGATAATCACAATTGCTCATGCACAGGCCAAGTGAAACTCGAGCTGGAATGAAGGAAGCTCAATGCTTAACTTCTATCAAAGCCATTGATATGGGGCAGCCATGACGAGGATGCACTCAAAGAAGGAGTCTTTAGAGGGATGTTACTTGAGAAATGCTAAGAGAGAGGGCATTGATCATTGAAGAAGTTGCTATGAGAGCAATGATACTAGCAAAGCCTAAGACACTAAAGTTGCAAAGGGAACTACCTAAAGTTATAGGGATAACAAATGTGCAATGGTGCGAGTACAAGGAGACAAAGCCAAGAAAAAGTCTAGGGAGGAGTTGAAGATTAGCATATTGATGACAGTCTTAAAAGCTATATCAAGTTAAGGGTGTTATTCATTAAAGTCTCTTAAATGATGTTACCTCATAGGGACAAGTAGAACAATTAAGGAAGTAGTTTGAGTGGAGTAGGCTAAAGATCTATATAAAAATTCAAGAAACTAGCACTCAAAAGGAGAAACCTTCATGGAAGTTATGTCAAATTAAGGCATCAATGAGGGACATTTGAAGTGGGGGAGGATTGATCGTGCATGTCGAGGCTGATCGAATTAGAATTTTATAAAATCGAGTTACCTAACTACTTGTAGCATATGGCAACATCAGGTCAAACCCAAAGATCATTTGTTAGATGATATTAGTCAATTAGGAGCTAGAAAATAAGGGGGGTTTGGCAGAAACTAAGTTAAGCTAAACTACACTAACATGTAATGCAGAAACAAAAACATAACAACAACATACAACTAGCCAAAGGAACCAACTAGCTTGAGATTAATGCATCCTTAATTACTTAAGATTCATTCAATTGTTGAAAATCATAACAAGAAGCCTTGGAATGATTAATGAATCTATCTTAAGCAGTCAAGATTTAGCCAAGAAGCAAACACATCAAAAGCTCAATGTATTGGCTAGTTTTCATATCCTCTTCCTAATGTAGAT
>JANHAO010019600.1:0-13199 GCA_026873985.1 Saraca asoca
TTCCTCTATAAATAGGAGGATGTTGTTAGCAGAAAGGAGGCTGGAGGAAATACTCAGAATAATGATAATGGAAAAACTCTCTACCATGGACGTAGGATCCAGTGAATCTGGATTTAGCCGAACCACGTAAAAATCTTGTGTCTTCACCCCTCGTCTTTTCTCGGATCACTCAGTTGAACAATCCACACACACACATTAATCTAGAACAAGTCAGGGATCCCAAAGAATCCCCCGTTGGCTGGAGTTTGGAAGTGCAGACCAAAATCCGACGTCAACACTTGTAAAAGAAAATAATTAATATGAAAGGAAATAATTTATGAAATCCAAAAATATCTCATGAAAATAATGGTGGTTTGTGTGGCTAAGGAAAATGAACAAACTCAACTAGAATAAATAAATGAAATGAGATCAAGTGGCTTGATTTGTAACCTTATAATAAACTTGCTTATATGATGATTTGAATATAGGTAACACTTGTAATATGTAAGAATAACTCTTAAAAGTGAATGATGGAATTTGTATGAAATAAATGAATTGGTTGTTCTGATCTACAGATAAATGTGTAATATAAATTATGAACTTTGTTATGATTTATTGTAACACCATCTCTGGTTAACTTGATTGGACTCAAACATGGGTCAAAAAGGGTGACTAGTTGAGCACGAGCTTGGTCTTTGAGAGTGGATTGACAGGTTGATGAGGTAGTTGACCAATTGATGTTAGGTTAGATAAAACCTAATGCATAAAATTTAAGGTGATAGAATCCTATTACAATCAAACTATAGACTAAAGTTGAAATCCTGTTAGGAAGAAGTCCCAGCGAACTCCCAAACCAAAAACTTGAATCCAAAGTAAAATAGTTAAATCAAATGTGAATTTGATCTTTTTTTTTTTTATTTCATCTTATGTTCTATGAATTTCTAATCAATTAATTTCTTTTAAATGATGATAATTGTGACAATAGATTTAGGCCTAAGACCAAAGGATAGGAATTTTCCTACATTTAAACGAGTGAGAATTCTACTTTCTAACTTCCTTTTCACATAAAGATTATTATTTTTAAGATTACCCAAATTATTTCATTTTGATTCAGAATTTGGAATTAGGCCTAGCGATTTAAGTAGTTTATACTATTAAGGATATGAACTTGGAATGTGAAAGAAAGAGCAAATAACAATGTGTTGTATGTGAAAATCAGTTTGACTTAAATAGACCTACGAGCAGTTCAGGAGCAACAAAAGGACCAACTCGAAGAGCATCCAGATCACCTCATCGCCGGGTCGCATCACAAAGTGACCACACCAACTTGAGCTCATGTATGAGAGAGCGAGCTCGACCTCTCCATTCCGAAGAACAGACAAGCCTATAGACTAAGTGACCTGGCCAAAAAAGTGTGAACAGCGACCTGAGAACTCACCAGACAGAAGACCAAGTCATACCCTGCCCTAACGGACAAATGGGGCCTGCCTGTAGAGGATAATTTGTAGTAGCCAAAAAAGGAGATTTAATATGTATATTCTGTCTTGTACAATAAATGTTGATGTAACATACTTACTGCATATGTAATTACCATTGTAACCTCTTCTTCTTTATAAATATAAGGGAGGATCCTTTTGTAAAAGAGAGGATCCGAGAAGATAGGTAAGAACTCTGTTGGAATATTAAGAGAGAACTTGAGTGTTGTATCTTTGTAAAAACACTATCACAATAACACATTATCGTGGACGTAGGGTCCATCCGGTGATATCCAGATTTGGTCGAACCATGTTAAATCCTGTGTCTCCTTATCTACTTTCCCCTTCTTCATTATGTATCTTACTGATTTATCTTATTTGAATTGAAAAAAGGTCAGAGATCCCGTAAGAATCCCTTCCCGTTGGCTGAAGTTTGGGCTCTTCGTATGAACCAAATTTCAACGTTAACAATAGGAAATTGTATTTTTGTGTGGCTACTTGTATTATTACTCGGATGAGTGATTGGCTGTAAAGGATGAAAGGGAATTATAAAAGTAGACAAAATAACAAATTGGGATATTCCTAGGAACCTAACTTTGCATACTCATATGAGCATAAACTTTCAAGTATTTCTTTATTTTCAAATATATGTATTTTCAAATAAATTATTAAAAGTTCATTTTTACAATTTAAGTTTAAAGTTCTTCAAACAAGTATGATTTTGAGATTTTACAAAGAATCTTAGAAAAGTATTATACTTATATTTTCAAAATGTTTAATTCTTTATTTTATAAATTCTTCAAGAACTATTTGCACCAATATTTTATATTAATCTATTTTTATTTTGTTACATTAAATTTGTATTTCTTTATGGTTTAAATTTATATGTTTATTTATGAGAAATTAAGTGATTCTTCGGCAAATGTATTTATTTTTATATTATTTATTTTAGGAGCATTTAGCATGCATAGGAAAGATATGATAAAATAAGGGAATTAGAAAGTTATAGCGTGATTGAAGATCTTGTGGGTATTTTTTGGGTCCATGTAAATGGGCTAGTAAAAGCCCAATGGACAAGTCCAGCTAATAAGGACCTAGCTTTTTCAGGATTGAGGTTGTTGGACTAAGGCATCAGGTTGCCAGACACGAACTCAAGTCGCTGGTCAAAAGGGTCAAAATAGTAACCTTAGGTCATTGGAGACAAGGCCTACCCCACAACTCGAAGCATGCTTTCCTAATGATCAATCCAAGGAGATCTATTCAGTTTCTTATTTTAATAGAAATCTATTATTATCTATTATGTAATCCTAATCAATTCATGATCTTTATCTGTAATTGATTTACATTCAAACTATTACACCCTAACCATTATAAAAAAGGATGAAATCATTGTACAAAGGATAATCAATCAATAGATATAAATGCTTAGCAAAAAGACTGAGAAATAAAATAATCATAGACATAAAGCATTGCACTTGGTCAAACCACATTAGAAAACTCCTAGTGTCTCCCTGTTACTTCTCTCTCTCTTTCTCTCTCTCTCTCTCTTTTTACATTCAATCTACAGTTTGGGGTTTCTAGACTTTTTGGTTGATCAAATTCATATGTCAACATTTTGGCGCTGGAGGAAGGGTCCTAAACTACATTCCCTTGATTTTCCATCTAATTGCAAATGGCTAGAGAAAGAACCACTAGGAGTTCAAATGCTGTAGTTGACTAGTCTGACGATCACATAGAACAATAAAGGGACCTAATTCTTCTTGTAGTAGGCATTTCCACTATCCCCACCATAGGTGTTGCCACTGCCATACCCCTAATGGGCCCTTGCCAGCCTGCTATTATTATTCCTAGAGTTGATGTAGTGCAAGCATGGCACCAATATCAAGAAGCACTTAAGGGCATGTGAGAGAGTTAGCTGAGGCGGTTAGGGTACTAACTTAGCTAGAAGCCCAGGGTGTGTGAATGCAAGTTGAAGTCATTGCACTCAAAGGAGTACTTTAGTAGCCACAGGAAGAGCTCAAGAGGATAGGCTAATCAGAGAAGTACTTCAATGCACTCATTCAGTTCACTCTTCCAACTTAAGGCCAAGATCAGAAGTCTACCGAGCTTGAGGGGATGATGATAGAGATAATCAATGATGTAGGGGTTTGCGTTGAGTTAAAGCCTTAAACAAGACTATCAAGGACATATTTCAAATCAATACTCACCTAGTCATGGGTATAAAAGAAGGTATAGAACCTCAGATTGTCACTCCTATGACCAGGGAAATACCATATTCATGATTTTGTAATGCTATTCAAATATTTTAGATATTAATGAAAGCACCCAAGTTTTTCCTTAAATTCTTTAATATGTGTTCATTAATTTTTAAATAAATTTTCAACAAAGTATTATATAGGAAGGTCCAAGTTTGGAACTACAAAATTGGTGATCTTGCAGTACATCTTTTTCTTCCTAGAGCTTGCAAGACCAGTGATGGGACACTAGGTCCGAACTGAAAAGGCTTATACATCCTCAAGGAAAACTTGGAAACAGAGCTTATCACTTAACAAATATGAATGGAGCTAAAGTTCCATGAGCTTGGAATGTTGAACAACTGCTTACCCTTCTAATCTAGAAGTGAGCACTTGCCCTTTTAATCTAGAAGTGAACACTTACCCTTCTATTTCGAAAATGAGTACTCGTCCTTCTAACTCATAAGCAATCAAATCACCCTTCTAATCCAGAAGTGAGCAATTGCCCTTCTAATTTGGAAGTGAGCACTCACCCTTCTAATCTAGAAGCAAGCAATTGCCCTTCAAATTTGGAAGTGAGCACTGGCCTTTCTAATCCGGAAGCAAGCAATTGCCCTTTTAATTTGGAAGTGAGCTCTCACCCTATCAATTTGGAAGCGAGCTTTCACCCTTTTAATTAGAAAGCAAGCTCTCACATTTCTAATATGGAAGCGAGCAATCGCTCAAGCTCTCACCCCTCTAATCTGGAAATGAGTGCTCACCCTTCTAATCCAAAAGTGAGCAATCACCTTTCTAATCTGGAAGGGGCATTCATTGCTAGTTGAGGTGTATTCATGTGACCTACTAGGCACTCGGCTCGTGCTAGCTGAGATGCATTCATGTGACCTACTGGGCATTCAACTCATGCCACTGGGCACTCAACTCGACCTATTAGGCACTTGACTTATGCTAGCTGAGGTGCATTCATGTGACCTATTGGGTGTTCAGCTTGACATATTTACAAAGTCATGGTTTGCTAGTTGAGTCACATTCACATCAACATTTTCAATTATCATTTGCAACCTACTGAGTATTTAATGCATCAAAAACCTTATTCACTAAGGAAAATGTACATATGAACATTCAAGAGATGAAATTCAAAATTACAGAAGTCTAAATGACAGCATGGTAGATTGAGCTTTTACTAGCAAAATATAGCTCACAGTCTACATAATGCATTGAGAGCTGGGGGTTAATGTTGTGTGTATTTTTTGGGTCCATGCAAATGGGCTAGTAAAATCCTAATGGATAAGTCTAGCTGATAAGGACCCAATTCATCCAAGATTGAGGCCATTAGACCAAGGCATTAGGCCACCAGACACAAACTCAAGTTACTAGTCAACAATGGTCAAAGCAATAACCTCAGGTCATTAGGGACAAGGCCTAGCCTACAGCCTAAAGCACGCTTTCCTTATGATCAATCCAAGGAGATTCGTTTAGTTTCCTATTTTAATGGAAATCCATTATTATCTATTATGTAATCCTAATCAATTCATGATCATTATTTGTAATTGAATTACATTCAAACCATAACACCTAAACTATTATAAAAGGGGATGAAATCATTGTATAAGAGGCGATTAATTAATAGATACAAATACTTAGCAAAAAGATTAAGAAATAAAATAACTGTGGACATAAAACATTGTACTTGGTCAAACCATGTTAAAAAACTCCTAGTGTCTCCTTATTCTTCCTCTCTCTCTCTCTCTCTATCTCTCTCTCTCTCTCTTTTTACATTTAATCTACAGTTTGGGGTTTCTAGACTTTTTAGTTAATCGAATTCACATGTCAACAAAAGACAAGGATAATTGAAAGGAATCTAGTAGGAAATATATAAAGGAATTAGAAAATTTTAGAGATGTTTTTGTTTGAGAACTGGTGTGTAGAAGTGGGATTTGGAAGACTTGCATGCACTATGAGATGTATTATTTATGGAACAATTTTTTGTCACATGGTTGTGTAAGCATGTGACTCATGGTATGGTGTAGGAAGGTACAAAGCTTAAGGAATTTATTTAATGTCCTAAGGGAAATGTTTTTTATTCAATAGACATCACTCTTCCATGATTCACCAAATGTTAATATAATTTGTATGTGTATCTTGCAAGGTTAAAGGGATGAAAGAACCTTTACAAGACAAGTCTATAGATAAATCTATGATTACAATATGATAATTGTTATAGTAAGTTCAAGGATAGTAAGTACGAATAAGGAAAATTAGATAAAATGGAAATATTGGAGATAGATGTACCATATATATATTACATGGATTATAATGACATGTATGGCCAAAAGTAACGTGTTTATGCATAGAAAAAGGATTTTTAGAAAGGAATTGCTTATGGATTCCTAGGTTGTCACTTGGTGACTCATGCCAATCACAACCTAAATACTAATTGAATGTTTGGTAAGGTGTTTGCATTTTGACTCCCTATAGACCAAATTTAGAAAGCTTATTGCATGTATCCTAAAAATCAACAACACAGAAACTAGAAATAAGTTTTACCTATTCATTTCGCATTGGCATCTTGAAAATAATCAGTTATATACACTTCTAATTTAATCTTCATTATCATCAACAGCAACATAAAGGTAAACATGAATGTTACAAAAGCTTCTAAACTTATTAATGCTTAGATGAGAATATGTCACTCAAGGAATCTATGTCTTGACATTTTCTCCTTCTTCATGTCAAGCATAACCTTTTGTCGATAGTCAAATCTGGTCCACTAAAAAGTTCAGAAACCTCAAACTACAGACTAAATGTAAACAAAAAGAGATAGAGAGAGAAAGAAAGATTAGGGAGACACCAGGAGGTTTTTAACATGATTTGGCTTGTTATATGTGAAAATTGATTCGACCTGAATAGACTTGCAAGTAACCTGAGAGCAACAAGAGGGCTAGCTCAAGGAGCATCCAGATCATCTCATCATCAGGTCGCATCATGAAGAGACCTCATCAACCCGGGCTAGTGCATGAGAGAGCGAGCTCGACCTCTCCATTCTGAAGAATGTACACACCCATAGGCTAAACAACCTAGTTAAGAAAGTATGATCAATGACCTGAGAGCTTGCCAGATAGAAGACCAAGTTATACTCTGCCCCAACGGACAAATGGGGCCTGCCTGCAGAAGAAAATCTGCAGTAGCTAAAAAAGGAGATTTAGTCTATATATTCTGTCTTATACTTTAAATATTGATGTAATAGATTTACTGCATATGTAATTATCATTGTAACCTCCTCTCCTCTATAAATATGATGAAGGAGCCCTTTGTAAAAGGGGATCACCCAGACATAGGCAGAAACTCTACCAAAATAGAGAAGAACTTGAGTGTTGTAACTTTGTAAAAAACACCACCTGAATAACACGCTACCGTGGACATAATGTCTGGTGATACCTGAATTTGGCCAAACCACATTAAATCCTGTGTCTCCTTCTATGCTCTTCCCTTCATCTTTATTTATTTTGCTATTTTATTGTGCTAGAATTAGATAAAGGTCAGAGATCTCGTAAGAATCCCCCTATTGGCATGAGTTTGGATCATTATCAAAATCTGACGTCAACATTGGCTAAAGTCAATCAACCCCTATGTCCACAGCTTTTATTACTCTTTGCTAAGTGTTTTGTATCTAATGATTGATTAAGTATCTATTGTATGTCCCTTGTACAATAATTTTAACCCCTATTTATAGTGGTTGGAGTGTTATAATTTGAAAGTAATTCAAATACCAAAAAGGATCATTATTTGATTAGGATTACATAATAGATAATAAAAGATTCTCATTAAAATAGGAAACTTAATGGATCTCCCTAGATTAGTTGTTGAGAAAATGTGCTTCAAGCTGTAGGCTAGGCCTTGTCCCCAACAACTTGATGTTACTACTTTTGACCTTTGTTGACTGGCAACCTAAGCTCGTATTTAACGACATGATGTCTTGGTCTAACAACCTCAATCTTGGGTGAGCTAGGCCCTTATTAGCTGAGTCTATCCATTGGGCTTTTTCCAACCCATTTGCGTGAATCCAAAAAATCCCACAACATTAGCCCCTAACTCCTAGTGTGATCTATGGACTAGGAGCTATAGTTTACCAGTAAAAGCTATCAACCATGATTTTTCATGTCGTCATTTTATCTGTGCTAACTTATGCCATCATTACCGCATTCAATGCACGTATTTTCTATAACTGTCAGTATGGCAATAATAGAGCCTTGCTTTTCACTGGTCTGTTAGCTCGAGGGTAGTTGATCAGTCTCCTGATCTAACGATGAGGTTGATCGAGTCATATAAGGTGAGAAAAAAACCCTTTTTCTTATTTCTTAGGATAACCTAATGAGCCTATTAGTTGAGCCCTCCATGTTTTTGATGGTTTTGGCCTTTGTTGTGGTGCTATGAGGTGTGTATGGCCTACTATATAGGAAGTTGCCACAGACAATTCCTCTTTGAGGATCTTGGGAGGTTTTGTACATATCTGGGATTATTCCCTCATGGTGATGCTAGTGAATTTAGTTCTTCCACCTTAATTCTTTCATTTCTTTGTAAAGTGACTAAGCCGTTTAATTTCTCAAAATGCACTAAGGGCAATGAAGCTAAAGGACAAGCTCTTATCTTGGGAGGATGTGAAGGAGCTTGAGAGTAGCTTGGCCGAAGACCAAATGATAGGCAACTTGCTCACTTCATATGTAGATCCTCTAGCACACTAGGGTTCAGCTCCTAGAAGCCAGCCTTCCTCTTAGGACATGATAGTTGTAGGCTTATTTTGATCTATATTTTTGAACCTTCTTATGTACATTCACCTCGTTGAGTGAGGTTTTTGATGAATTTTTCATGTTTCCTTGCTTTTCCAAGTGCATCATGTTAGATATTCTATATATCGCAGAAGATAACATATAGGTTGACATGAATAAACTCTTACAAATCATAGCTTAATAAATATTAGCCAAGTTAAATGCACAATCAGTCACATTAATGCTTTTCAACTAGCAAACTATAACTTTGTAAATATGTCAATTTGAATGCCTAGTAAGTCACATGAAAGCTGCGCCTAAGCTAGCATGAGTGGAGTGTCTAGTAGGTCTCATCTAGCATGAATAGGTCACATGTATGCAGTGCCAAGTACTAGGTCGCATGCATGCACCTTTGCTTGTAATCTGATTGCCTGATAGGTTACACTTCAGTCAACAATCTGGATGCACAGGTGGGTCATGGCTCAGTTAGCAATTTGGTTACCCAAGCAGGTCATGCCATAGCAATCATGCTGCTCAATAGGTCATGCCATAGCAATTGTGTTGCTCACTGGGTCATGTCATAGCAATCGTGTTGCTTAGTAGGCCGTGTCATAGCAATCATGTTACTCGATAGGTTATGCCACAGCAATCGTGCTGCTCAATTGGTTGTGCCACAATAATCATGTTGCTTAGTAGGTCACCCCACAACAATCGTGCTGCTTAGTGGGTCATGCCACAGTAATCGCCATAGTAATTGTGTTACTTCGTTGATTATTCCATAATAATTATGTTGCTTAGTAGGTCATGCCACAGTAATCATGTTGCCCAGTAGGTCGCATCACAATAATCATGTTTCTTAATAGGTCATGCCATAGCAATCGTATTGCTCAGTGGATTGCACCATAACAATTGTGTTGCTCAGTGGGTCGTGCCACAACAATCATGTTGCTTAGTAGGTCACACCATAGTAATTGTGTTGCTCAGTGGGTTATATAGATGTGCTTTAGCTTGCCCGAGTTTGAATGCCCAGATAGGTCACACAGATACATCTCAGCTAGCATAAGCTTGAGTGCCCAGGTAGGTTATACGAATGTGCTTTAGCTAGTGTGTCATGACTTTGTCAAATCTGAGAATAGCTCGATTCTTGTATGATCAGGATTAGAAGGATGAGTGCTCACTTCTGAATTAGAAGGGCGATTGTTTGCTTTTGGCATAATATTTTATTGAAATTTTATTCAGAAATAAACACCAATACAAAAATTTTAAGAAAGATATGGGTGCCTAAATAACATTTCAAAATTAAAATATGATTCTCATTGTAGGTGCCTACTCATGGTCAGAAACCCACTGGGGTTACTAAGGTCACTGTTTCATAGGTCGTATCACATAGTCTTTTAAGAGACCTTTTTTGATCAAATCCTCGATCGCATCTTTGAGTACCCAGCACTCTGAAGTATTATGCTTGACCTCATCATGATAGCCACAAAACTTATCTTTGTTGTTTCTGAGCCTTTTGGGAGTCCTTAGGGGTTTGAGCTTTATGAAGTCCTTCTTGTCTTTCTCTATTGCAAAGATCCTATCTTGAGTATCCGATAGGACACTATAGCTATCATGGTGGCCTTGATGCTGAGGTCGCTCACTTTTGGGCTTTTTTATGGCATGGTTATCAAATCCATCCTTCTAACTTTCTTTACTATTTCCTCCATTACTTCTTTTTTATTCTAGTTCAAACTATTCACCTTGTCCTTCTGATCAGACTTCTTAAGGCCAAAGGTTTCCTCCCACCTGATCTCTTTGGCAATTTGTTCATAAAATTCACCCAGGTCCCTCATTGGGGACTTGTATATGTTCTCGTCCAACTTACCATCCTTGCGAATTCCTACCAAGATCACCATAAGAATGCTTTTACCTGAGAGATTCTCCACATTATTGACCTCACATTTGAATCGGGTGATATAGTCTTTCAGTGATTCATTTTTTCGTTGGAAAACTATTATGAGGTGGCAAGATGGTGTGAGTTGCCTTTTTAATGCATTATATTGGTTGATGAATCTCTTTTGGTATTCTTCTCAATTGTGAATGCTGCAAGTCGGGAGGCTCCCAAGCCATGTCTGAGGTATGTCTCCAAGGGTGTTTAGGAAGACACAACATTTGACCAAAGGATTGGTCATCTAAAGATCCATCTATACATTAAATGCATCTAGATGGTCATATGGCTCACTATCCCCATTGTATTGCGGGATGATGGGAATCTTGAACCTACAAGGGAGAGGCTCTGTCTTGATCTCCTTAGTGAATGGGGTCCTTTCCTCATGATGATCTTGGTGGTCCTGAGCCTAAGGGTGTTGTTCTAACTACTCTACCTTTTGAAGAAGCTCCTCAACCATATGGTCCTGAGCCTCAGATCGATGGTTGGAAGATTGTCAACTCCTTTTCTTATCATGGGAGTGGTGATTTAAGGTTTTGCATTTTCTTTGCTTATGGCCTGGTGAGTTTTAACCCAAAGCATATCTCTGACTGATCTTGTTTGAGCCTTCAGTTTGATACGAGCCCTATGTCGTTGATAATCTCCTTCATCTTCACTAGCTCAGTGAACCTTCGACTTTGTCGATAAGTTAGTAGAGTGAGCTGAATGAGTGTGCTGAAGTACTTCTCTGGTTAGCCTCTCCTCCTGAGCTCCTTCCCATGGCTGCTGGAGAGCTTTTCTTTACACAATGCCCCCATCTTGCTCTTGTGGGCCTTGGGCTTGTGCCTGTGTCAATGCCTTAACCATTTCAGCCAAATCTCTTATTGTGTTCTCAAGTGCTTCATAATGCCGATGCCACACTTGTACTCCATCAATCCTAAAAACAATAGTAGTAGGTAGGCGAGGGGCTGCTAGGGGCATGCCGATGGTGATGCTTGTGGTAGGGATGGTAGAAGTGCTTACCGTAGGGAAAGCTGGATCCCTTTGTTGTTATATGCAACTGTCAAGTTGGTCAGCTACAACATTTGAACTCTTGGTGGTTCTTCCTCTAGCCATCAAAAAATGTCAAGAGGAATGCAGTTTAGGGCCCTCTTTTTAGTGCCAAGATGTTAATGGTCGAATCTAGTCAACCAAAAAGTTTAGAAATCCTAAACTACAAATTAAATGTAAATAGAAAGAGAGAGAGAGAGAGAGAGAGAGAGAGAGAGAGAGAGAGGAAGAATAGGGAGACACCAGGAAATTTTTAACATAGTTTGGCTAAAGTCAATCGACCCTTATGTCCACAGCTTTTATTAATTTGTACTGAGTGTTTTGTATCTGATGATTGATTGTGTATCCATTGTATATCCCTTGTATAATAATTTTAATTCTCTATTTATAGTGATTGGGGTGTTACAGTTTGACTGTAATTCAAATACTGATAAGGATAATTAATTAATTAGGATTACATAATGGATAATAACATATTCCCATTAAAATAGAAAACTGAACAAATCTCCATGGATTGATCATTGAGGAAGTGTACTTTGAGCTATGGGCTGAGCCTTGTCCTTAACGACCTGAGGTTATTGCTTTTGATCTTAGTTGACCGACGACCTGAGCTCGTATTTAGTAACCTAATGTCTTGGTCTAACAACCCCAATCCCGAGTGAGCTGGGCCTTTATTAGCTAAATTTATTCATTGAACTTTTACTAACCTATTTGCATGATTCCAAAAATACCCACAATACCTTTCAATTCAATTGCTTTCTGTTAGATTTGCTTCAGCCAAGAGGGAGAAAATTTCAAAATTTTTTCAGTGGAGAAACCCAACCTGGCCAAAACTCATCTCCCAAAATCCGTTGGTTTGAGGGTCCAATGTATCACATACATCAAATACAAAGTAAAAGGAAGCAAGACTAACCTTTAATCCAGCTCCAAGCGCAGTGAAAACATCTGATTCTTCCAATCACCCAGCAGCACACATGCACTGCCTCCATTGGAGATCCACACTAGAGAAGACCTCAGATGACCTCTTCAGCTTCTCCACTTGTGCTAGCAAGCCTCTAGAAGTTGAAAGGACCAAAAGGAAGCCAAAAGGTTGCTGGAATGCCACCGGCCTTCTTCTTCCCTCGCCGGCTCAGCCATGGCCAAACCCCATGAAGAACCTTTCTTCATTTTTCTAGCTAAACTCTTCAGCAACTCACAAGGGAAGAAAAGAGAGAGCATACCAGAAACAATTTTCGATCTAATCTGCTCCGATTGCTGTCGAATCTGACCAAGGAATGCCTTCCTCCTCTGCACGAAGCTCTCTCTTTCTCTCTCGGCCTCTCTTCTCCCCGTGTGAAGAATGGTCGAACCATTCGGCCAGCCAAGGGAGATGAAGAGACGCCCAAAATGGCGTCATTTTTGCCGAAACACTTAGGCCCAAAACAACGTCATTTCATGCCTTAAGAAAATAATTTTTTGATTTGCACTTTAGTCCCTAAGGTTTCAATAAACTTAAATTTCGGCCTAAGCGATTCCACCGGATTACGATTTGGTCCCTTAACATCAAAAATGTCCAAACATCGGCCATATCATTCCCCGTTATGTGTGTGACCTAGTAGGCCCCCGAAATATTAGCAAAAGTCCAAAATGCCTTTGAAACCGTTTGAAGGCATATGAAATTAATCCAATTAATTTCCTGATCAATTTCTCTAAATTAATCAAGTAGACTTTAAGCTATAAGCGGACTCTAGCAAGCCATTATAGCTACCCAAATTCTGGTAGGAGTCTTCAAGGTGACAAGCTTGTCTAT
>JANHAO010019601.1:0-13247 GCA_026873985.1 Saraca asoca
GTCTTGAGTGTGGCGAGATCAAACTAACTTAGCTTAATTGTGGCGCCATTGGCTTATCAATTGAGTTGATTTGGCTTCTTTCTTTTCTTGTTTGTTTTCTTAACCTTAATCCAGAAAATTATCAATCGCTTCCGCCCAAATTATTTCACATCAATTTATTATTAAACGCCAAGCATTTATTGCTCGATGCGGTAAAAATAATCATTTTATTATCTATTAAATTATACTTGTAACCCTCTTCTTTTCTATAAATAGGGGAGGAGACCACTATAAAAGAGATAGTGAAAGATTGCATGCAGACACTCTACCAAAATTGTAACTCAGCATTATACCTCTATTGAACCAAATGGAAAATTTCCATAAAAGAGCAAATACAACTCACCGTGGACGTAGGAGTTAATTGGCTTTAACTGAACCACAATAAAAATTTTTAGTGTTTACTGTTCTTCCTCTTTCTCTCTTGTCTCCTCTCTGTTGACTCACTTCTTTAGTTTGCAGTTTGGGGTAACACTAAACACATACTTGTTGACTGGATTTTACCGTCAACAACACATAAAATATCTTGAATTCAAACATTAATTGAACATTTAAGACAGAAAGTTCTAAAAATAATATTGGACGTTACTGTATCATTAAGGATATACTATTGAGATTCTCCTCCCGGCCTGCAAAATTCTGATTTGACTCTTTTTTTTTTAATAAAAAAATTATGTTTATTGCTTTTGTAATCATTTTTTTTCAAAAAAAAAAGCACATATAAATTTTGTAAGAGATTTTCTAATTTTTTGAAAATTTTCATACTTTTCATAATGCTTTTCATAAAAATGATTTTATATGTAGCAAGTCTATAAAAAAAATAATTTTGGATTTAATTTTGATTTATTCATAATTTTATTTTTTATTTATAAATAAGTTTTATATTATCGACATTAATAATTTTTTTATTATGATTTATTATCTTTATAAATTAATTTTATATTATCATTATCGATTTATTGTCACATCATTTAAAAAATTGTAAATTTTTTTTACTATTAATAAAAATTCTTAATTATTATTAATTTTTTTAATGATTGTCATGCTAACTGCACATTAAATTTATTGACAAAAATTATGACATATATAAAAACTGTAAAATATTTAAACTTTTTATGGAATTTTTTACACGAGTAATCAAAACTTTTTCCTCTTGGTCCTTCGTGTCCCATTGTACAGTCAGCTGCGCCACACAAGATTTAGCTTTTCAATTGCTTACCATCGACCAACTCAAATATTTCTATCATCCATTTGAAATCATATTCAAACCAAAATGAGTGACAAAAAAAACGAGAACATATTAGAAAATGATTTTAAATTATGATAGCACTTGTGATTATGTTTTAATTAATAAAATTATTGATAAATATAAGAAAATATAATTACTACAATATAAAATTACAGACAATTACAATTACAATATGATTTCCAACAATAATACTATGTGTAATGTTATAATTACGGACCATAATTTAAAACTTAGAACAATATTAAAGAATTATAACCAGAGATAAAAAGAAAGAAGGTCATACAGACAAAATACTAAGAGTAGGAATTAAAGAAAAAAAAAGAAGAAGATATTCTCACTCACTTTAAAGTACCTGGTTTATAGCTATTACAATTGAATAAAGCTATATCCTAAAGAAGCAATTTATTACAAAAGAAAAATGTTAGATCTACTGCTTTGCACAGTATACATAAACCAAAGTCAGTCTCTTCACTCTTCTCTGCCTCACATTGATAATCTTTCAACCCACAACGGTCAAATTCGATTAACCTAAATATATTTAAACATACACTAAGTTGTTGTTCGGAAAAGTCATATGATTTTGAACTGTGATTTGCAGAATAGCGGCCGCCTTTTCTGTGACTATCATCCTATCAACGCGACAACTGCAGCAACTTAACATCATGGTAAAAATTTAAAACTCTGGCAACTCGATTGAATTCCCAGTTTTTATGAATATGTCGTACCAGAAATCCATGCCGTCGTCCTCAATGTTTGAATTATGGCCATAGCCATCCAAGGGATTAAATTGGTATTGAAATGGCAAGAATTCATTGGAAATTGTCAAAGAATTAGAGGGCATGGTATTGGTGGTGGGAGTCTCATTTATTGCTGCTTCTGACCAGAAGCTCTCATCATCAATTTCAGGCACTATTTCCTCCAAAGACTCTATGTCTTCACTCTTTATAATCACATCCAAATCCAAATTCTTGTTATTATTTTCTTGAACTGTGACTGATGAAAAATCACTAGACGTGCCGTCAGAAGTAGTGTCCATCGCAGGAAGATTATTAAACCTAGCTGCTTCTGATTGATCAGTTATTGTGCTGGAATTTGAATCAGATCGTTTGATTGCTCTTTTTGAGCATTTTTTGGTATCTGAATGTGGTTGGTTTGGTTTCAAAAGCCTCTTCTTCAAATGGGTGTGCCACACATTTTTTATCTCATTATCAGTTCTTCCTGGTAATTTTGCTGCAATTGCTGACCACCTGAAAGCAAGGACCAAAATCTTTTAGTATATTGTCACCACAGTAATAGCTTGTTAGAAGTAGAATTTTTTTAGAAATAAGTGATTAAAGGAAAGATTTGAAATGTATTTGCAGTCATTGTTTCGTTTCAAAACATTTAAAACAAATGCAAAAAATAATGATTAATGTAGTTTGAATGCAATTTGAGAAACAATTGCATTGTCTATTATAATCCTAATATTGAGTCACATCACATTATTCCATTCATAATTTAAATTATGGGTTCGAATCTTTCTGAAATAATAACTTGTTAGTTATAAATTGTTTTTATTTTTTTTATAAGAGTGATAAGTATATATAAGATTCTGAGCTTAAATCTAAAAAATTTTAAAAGAAGTAATAAGTGTTACTATACCACTGGAAATAAGAAATTTATATATATTAAAATTTCATAATTTTTTTAAAACCTACTTGTCTTAAAAAAATCTGTTTAATATATTACATATTTGCACGAGATTTGTGTTTGATTTCTTGATAAAAGTGAATAAGAAAACAAAAAACACTTTGGATTGCCTTAGTTGTAGGATTTCTAGGATAAGAAGATGTCGTGCACGTATTATATATGTAGCTACATGTGATATACACTGCCAAAACTAAGTGTCGTTTACTGCAGATTTTTCATTTTTTTTTATTTTATCTTGTGTTACTTTGTTAAACATAAACGTGACACGAAGAAAGTATCAGAGAATCTTGCAGCCCCACTTGTTCGCTTCTATTATCGTATGAATTTGCGTAGGCTAGGACTTAGCAAACCTAGCTTTTCTCGCAACTATTAATGGCTCAGTCCCCATTGTGGAAAAATCTATATATACTATCGTTTTCTTTTCCTTGATTTCTTGGAAGTTTACAATTAATGACACTAGTCCCCACCACTTTTTTCTTGTTTCTTCGTCAAATGAATTAAGGAACGAGAAAAAGAAAAGATCTGATTTGGACAAAATTGATGAATCTAACCATAATTTCGGTGAAAAAGCAAACTTAAACATCATCCATTATGACTTTGAAATTGAATAGTCAGCACCTTTTTTAGTATAGATCCTTATCATTTGTAAGGACTATTACAATCTAAAGAAATCTATTTAGACATTACTTTAAAATCTAAATTTAATTTAAAAAATAATCTTATTTAAGATTCTTCATTGTAATATGTAATTATAATATATTGCGGTTTTGCCAATTCTTTAAATATAATTTTTTTTAGTTATTGTATCGTAATTACCATTATAATTTAGAGCTTTCATGAATAAATTTAATTTCTAGAAAGAAATTAAAAGATGAAATAATCAATTAGAAGGGACTGAAAATAAGACCAGTGAACACCTGTTTCCCAGTATCTCATGCAAGCTGATGATAGTTTCTTCTTCTTCTTTAGTGAAGTTTCCTCTCTTGATATCTGGCCTTAGATAGTTAATCCAGCGCAGTCTGCAGCTCTTGCCACATCTTAAGAGACCTGAAGAATTCATATCAGGAAAAAATTTTGAGCTGTGATTTTCAAAGATTTCCATGTGTGCATGGTCTTTAACCTTAAGAAATTAAACTCGTATTAAAATTTAATTAGTTTACAAAGAATTGAATTGTTAATCGCATTACGGATCAATTAAAATCGATTTAATTTTTTTTTCTGCATTCATTTGCAAGTTTCACAAAACGACTGTCATTGTATTATGACTGCAATCACTATTTAAATATCATGATCAAAGAATTAAAATACAATTGAGATCTGGTACAACGGGACCAAAAATGATCACAATACAGTTGCAGGAGTTCGAAATTCCATTATGTTGTAGTTATATCAAACTGATGCGGTTCACAATTAAATCCTTGATCCTGATTTGAAATGATGAATGATTGAATAATAGTATATACACAAACCTGCTTGCTTTGGAAGAGCACGCCAGTTGCCATGGCCGTTTTTCTGAATGTAAGAAATCAAGATTTGATCTTCCTCAGGAGTCCAAGGACCCTTCTTCAACCCCATCTTTTCACAGCAAGGAGCTCTCACCATTTCTGGTCTTTGCTTGGAAAGCTCAAGTTATGCTCTCAGTATACAGTAGTTACTTTGAGCGAGCAAGCTATATTGCTAAATTAGTGATAGATAATTGAAGTTCAATCCTTAAGGGCAAATGCTAGGTATTTATGGTTGGGTATTCCGCACGCCAGTGGCAACTCGAAAGGTCTAAGACAAGAAAAACACTTTTCTATATTCAAACTGTTCAGCAGTTTCCTGGAAAGAGGATCTTTAGCCCCCCTTCTTTACTTTTATTTTATTTTTTTTGTTTTTGTCAAACACTGCATATAGGGAATTTATATATTTGATTGAACAAGTGAATGATTCCACAACTTTGTCAAAGAAAACTACAACTTTAACAGACACAAAATTATTTCTTAGCCAATGGATTATTAGCTGTGATGCAACGAGGTTGAAAATATGCCAAAATATTAAATTCCTCGTGGATATGTAATAATATGCTTCAATAACTGAACTTTCACAAATTTTCTTTTAAAAAGTATGTTACTTCTGCAAAGCACAAAAATTTATAATTTTGTATAAGTTTTGTAATTTTGTTTTCAAAATTTCCAGATAAAATTGCTTTTTACTTCTTATAATTTCATCTAATTTTTAATTAAATCTTTATAATTTAAAATTTTATAATTAAATTTTTATACTTATTTTTTATTTTTAATTGAATATTTTTCGTTATTTTTTTGTTCAATATTTTAACAATTAGTACATATGAATAATACTTTGTCAATGTAACTTAAGAATGTTGATATAGAGGTTTCATATCATATTTGTTTGTATTTTAAGAGGCAAATATATTAGAGCAAATTATGAAATTTTATATAATTATTTCATTTTAGAAGGTTATTATGGCGTGATTTGCCTTTCAATCCATAAATTTTTAACAAATTAATATTTATGTAGATTACTAATAAAACTTAATAGAAAAATGAAAACAAGTATTCAATTAAAAATGAAAAATGAATATAAATATCTAATTCAAAATTTTTAAATTACAACAACCTAATTAAAAATTAATTGAAATTATAAAGAAAAGCAGAGTACTTTAACCAATTTTTTATGAAAAATAAAAAATTTGAGTGTTCCAAAATTTTATTGGAAAAACAAAAATTTAATTTTGAAAAAATGTTACATGTAATTAAATAGAAATTACAATTTGTTGAAATAATTAATTTTTAAAATATGTATAACACCAAAACTCTATAATTAATTGCGCATGTTATGTTAGCGTGAGATTCAAGTATATATTTTTCAGTTTGATAGAAACTTAATAACATAAAGTAGCCTATCCGCTTTCCATAAGCCACATTTCACCTTTCTTTTGGTGCAAAGCTACTAATAAAAATTTGAGTAAATAAGCAAATTCTGAAATATTAGTGTTATGGATATTTTTTTGGTACTACGCAAAATGAGCTGGCAAATGCCTAGCAGCAGATAAGTCCAAATGAGAAAAGAACCCAACTTACTCAAGAACTAAGATCGATCAAGAGCACCAGATTGCGAGCTGCAAAATTAAGATCAGAGAGTGAGGCAAAAACCTCAGCTTGCTAAAGAATGAGTCTCAGCTTGCGTAAACTAACAGTTCATCCTATGCGAGCTTGTATCGTCAAATGCAAGCTTGTGAGATTCGACGTCGCTGATCAAAGGGTAACAACGACCCTAGACCAGGAGTTTCAACTCACGGGACACAATATCTCACTCAGTTAAGAGCTCGTTGAGGGTGAATATGAAATAGGCACCCTCTTAGATTTAACTAGTGGGGTCAGTTTGCAATAAGCAGCTCACAAGGGCCCACACCTAGAAAGCAGTCTGCAGAAGTTATACTTATCACATGTATTTATTATCTGATGTAACAAAAATATAATTTGTGTAATTATATTTATAACGTTCCAGCCTCTATAAATAGAAGGGGGAGATCATTGTAAAAAAGTTTGAAAAACGCATACTAAAACTCTATAGAAATTTCACTAGATAAATAAAAGCTACTGTGGATGTAGGGACCAATTCTGCCCGATTTTAGTCAAACCACATTAAAAATCCTTCTGCATTCTTGTTGTTTTTCCCCTATCTCTTCATTCTTCGTTTGCACAATCGAATTATAGTTTGAGTCCTAAAGAACTCTTCGAGTTAGCTAGATTTGAATCGAACCAAATTTGATTGTTAATATTTTGACGCCATCTGTGGGGACTCATTTACATCTTGGTTGATCTTCTTTTTGACTGCAATGGTTAAAGAAAGAACCACCAGAGCTTCAAACGCCCTGGTTGATCAGCCGGAAGGTCACATATCTACAACAGACTCCTCTACTGAACCTGTTATAGGTGTTGCTGCTGGTTTGCCCCCCGAAGCTCACCATTAGCCTACTGCTACTCCCAGAACTGATGAGGTGTAAATAGGTAACCAACTCCAGCAAACGTTAGAGAATATGGTAAGAGAGTTGGTAGACATGGTTAAAGTGCTGACGTAAGCACAAACCTTGGGCGCATAAAAACAGGCCGAGATCACTATGTAACTTCAGCAACTATGTGAAAAAGCCCAGAAGGAAAAGTCTGCTAGGCAGACACATCAGTGCTTTGACTCAGCTCGCTCTACCAATCAGTGAACGAGATCAGGAGCTCACCAAACATGTGAGAATCATGATAGTCAACAATATTGGGGCTTGCAACGAGCTGAGAGCTCAAATAAGTCCAACTAAGGAAATACTTTGGGTTACTTCCTCCCCGACCTGGAGGTAAAAGAATTGTTTGAGAGGCTAAAGCTGCTTGAGGATTGCCCTCGAGCTCAGGATGACCAAGCTTACGACGAGGGTCGCTCACCGTTCTCTAAAGAAATTGAAGAGCAGACTCTCCCTCACAAACTTAAAGTTCCCGTGATTTCGTTGTATGACAGGAACAGTAACCCGTGTGACCACCTAGATGCATTCAATGTCCAAATGGACCTTCAGTCAACCGATCATCTGGTTAAATGTTATATCTTCCTAGCTACATTAGGAGGCATGCCTCGAGCATGGTTCAAAAGCCTCCCAGCTCGTAGTGTTACCAACTGGAAAGAGTGCCAAAAGAAATTTATTAATTAATATCGAGTGTTGAAAAAGTAGCTCACCCCTCCTTAACATCTTGCAATAATCTTTTAGTGTAAGCATGAATTTCTAAAAGATTACATAACTAGGTTCAAGCATGAGGCCAATTCCGTAGAGAATCACTCAGAGAATAATATCTTGATGGCTATCTCAGTGAGACTCTGCAAAGATAAAAAGCTGTATAAAATCTTATACAAGTCCTTGGTAAGAGATCTAGCTGAATTTTACGATCAGGCTACCAAATAGATCAAGTGAGATGAAGCCTTTGGCACAATGTCCAAACAAGAAGACAAGGGGAACAGCTCCACTCAAACCAAGAAGAGGAGCGATGAGAGTCAAAAGGATGACTCTAATATCTAGTTCACAAAAAAGTGAGAACTCAGCGACCTCAGCATTAGGTTCGCCATGAAAGCTATAGTATTCTGTCTGACACTGAAGATAAGATCTTCGCCACAGAAAGAAATAAGGAAGATTTTGGGAAACCTAAGCCCCTAAAGGCCCCTAGCAAGTTCAAAGATAAAAGCAAGTTATGTGCCTATCACAACGAGTTCAGGTATAATACCTCAGAATGTTGTGCATGTAAGGATACCATAGAGAAATTCATCAAGAGAGATCACTTACAAGATTATGCAGTTTAAGCCTCCGAGTAGCAACCTTAGTAGCCCTAGTGGATCGTTGATCATGATCAGGGCCCTTTGGTTAGAACCATATTTTAATACTGTAATGTTGTCTAAAGGCTAATGAAAGCCCTTTAAATCTTTCTGTTTGCTAATCTTTAATGAAATGTTATATAAGAAGGAAGTTATTCTGTGTTGACAAAGTCAAGCTCGAGTTCACTGCCAAGGCATAGAAGCGCTAAAATAAGCTCATTCCAACCAGAGTTATAAGCTCGTTAAGGCGTGGAGGCACTGAAAATAAACTCACTACCTACCTGAGCAATAAGATTATTGATAAAGTCATTCATTGCCTGCCTAAGCAACAAAATTGCTATGACATTAAGTAATGAGATTGCTATTCATAGAGCAACGAGATTGCTATGGGATTGAGCAACGAGATTGCTGTTTCACTAAGCAATGAGATTATTGTGAGACTGAGCAACAAGATTGCTGTTCCACTGAGTAACAAGATTGTTGTGACACTGAGTAATGAGATTGTTGTTCCACTGAGTAACAAGATTGCTAGCAAGGTTAAATTCATAACGTCCACTGAGCAACAAGATTGCTGTGGCATGGCTCGCAAAGTGTAACTTGCATGCAACCTATTACTTGTAACTCTCATGCGACCTATTGATTGTAACTCTTATGTGACCTATTACTTGTAGCTCTTATGTGACCTACTTTTATACTACTTATCACAGTAACACTCTGATGCTCAGATTCATTGCTCATCGAGAAATATGACTAATTGGTTATTTAAACATTTCATTTTACTGTGATTTGTAGGAGTTTTTATTATCATCTATGATACGCAAAATATTCAGCTTAACACTCAAGAATCACGAAGAAAAGATCATTCATTAAAAGCCTCAATGAGGTAAATTTACATAAGAAGATTCAAAGTACAAATCAAAGCAAGCCAACGGCTATCACACTTTAGAAATAAGACTGGTTCCTTGGAGATGAACCCTAACTAGCAGGAGGACTGATAGGCACGCTTGCTCCTTAATCTTCTTCTTGTCATCCTCCTTAGCCAAAAGCTCATTTCTAGCTCTCCGTCCAACACTAAAAATTCAAAAAAAGCAAATAGACACTGTTGGAAAGACTGAACCCCATGACATAATCGTGAGGAAATAGTCCAATATCTGCGCAAGATCTTTCAAAATCTTCAAAGAAGGATTGTCCATAAAGATTTCCTATGCGGTAGACCATACACGCTTCATCAGAAAGGTAGACCATTGGAAGCATGGGGGGCCTATCTAAGGCACCCATCAAGTCACTCAGTGAAGAAGGAAGAAGGACTTCCCATATCTTAAATAGACTAGTCTAATCTCACCGAAGAGTCTAGAAGGAGTTTGACTGTTCTTAATTAAATGGCTTAGAAGAAAATGAGGTTGACACGCCAATAGCTATGAAGCACATACAGTAGAAGGTATGGCTTGGTGCAGATGAAATAACAGGCTGACTACAAAGACTTTGGCTGCACAGCAATTCATAAATAAAGCCTTTGCTAGCAAGTTACAACTCCTAGCCCACGAAGCAAGTTGAGTGTTGGAGGGTTAATGTTATAGATATTTTTTTGGTACTGTGCAAAATAAGCTGGCAAAGACCCAATAGTAAATAAATCTAAATGAGAAAAGAGCCCAACCTGCTCAAAAGCTAAGATCGCTCAAAAGCTAAGATCACTCAAAAGCACCATATCGCCAGCTGTGAAATTAAGATCAGAGATCGAGGCATAAGCCCCAACTTGCTAAGGAATGAATCTTGGCTCTTGTAAATTAACAATTCATCCTACGCGAGCTCACATCGCCAAATGCGAGCTCACGAGATTCGATATCATTGATCAAAGGGCAGCAACGACCTTAAACCAAGAGTCCCAGTTTGCAGGACACAACATCTCGCTCAGTTAAGAGCTCGCTAAGGGTGAACTTGAAATAGACACCCTCTCAAATTCAACTTGTGGGACCAGCCTGTAAGAAGTAACTTACAAGGGCCTATGTGCAGAAAGCAGTCTGCAAAAGTTGATTTGCAGAAGCTATATTTGTCACATACATTTATTATCTGATGTAATAGAAATACAACTTATGTAATTATATTTGTAACCTCCCAGCCTCTATAAATAGGAGGGGGAGATAATTGTAAAGTAGTTTAAAAAATACATACTGAAACTCTGTAGAAATTTTATTAAATAAATAAAAGCTACCGTGGATATAAGGATCGGTGTTGCCCGATTTTAGTTAAACCATATTAAAAATTCTTTTGTATTCTTGCTATTCTTCCTCCCCGTTTCTTCATTCTTCGTTTGCATAATCGGATTGCAGTTTGAATCCTAAGGAACTCTTCGAGTTGGCTAGATTTGGACCGACCCAAATTCTGCCATCAACAATTAGCTTGACATTAATTAATGTTAAAATAAAATTAAGGACTAATTTGATGTTAAGCAAATCTTTCAGTTTCTTCCAAATTTTAAAATTTTAAATTAGTCCATGCTTGATTTCTATAGTTTTGAAAATCAAAATTTTCAATTGATATATAATTCAATATATTTTCAATTTTAACATTTTGAATTCAATATATTTTCAATTTTAACATTTTGAATTTTGTTATCAACAAGATACTAATTTCATTTTAAATTAATTGATCTTTGCCTTTTGAAATTATAAAAAGTGAAAAAAATAACATAAATAAAATAAAATCAAAGAAACGCCAAAATTCGTCTGTAGATCTTAAATGTTAAATTCAACAATTAATATATCTCCAATAGCTTCTTTTCAAAGCAATCTATGCTAAATGTGCTTGTCATGAAGATTTTTTGTTCAATTTTGTTTTACTTATATCATATCTTCCTGGTTTTGTGCAATTTGTACAAAATGTTGTTATGTTTTATTCTAGTGGCACATCGGAGGAAAGAAGAAATTGATGAAGAAGAAGTTGGAAGGTGAGAGAGAGGTCAGGAAAAGTTTTAGGAATTCTCCGAGAGAAGAAAAAGCTTAGAAATTTCTGAAAGTTTAAAAAGGTTTTAAAATAGAAGAAATACTAATTTTTTAAATTCAATATTTTCTTTTCTAATTGTCTAATTTAGAATTAATTTTGAAAAAATTAACAGTAACATAAACTTATTAATAGGAGGATTAATAAAATGATTCAATTAATATTTATTTAAAATTTAGGATTAAATTTATGTTTGTTTAAAGTTTATGACTAATTTGATGTTATGTTTATCTTTTAAGGATAAATTTAATGGCAGAACTATTTTGATTTTAATTTAAATAAAATTAGATTGATTTAATATTATTATAAAGTTTAAAACTAATTTGATGTGATATTTATCTTTTAAAGAAGAATTTTATTATTTAGTAAAAAAAATAGTGTAAAGTCAAAGATGTTGATTTTAATTACAGACTTAAATAATATGCTGAGGATATTGATTCCAACCTTATCAATTTGGAAAAAAAATAAGAATAAAATAAGAGTATCCATAATTTCTCAATGTAGAAAACTCTGTCTCTGTCTATTATATAAATGCTAATTACGTAATTAATTAAATACAATGTATCGACAAGATGTGTGCGCCGTTCTTTTTCAGGAATTTTCTACGTGACAACAGCAGGATGAATTGCACATGGACAGGCTTTTAAAAAGCAAGTCAAGTTTTTTCGATTATATATATTGAGAAAGTACAACTTGGTCAAATAACAAAAGCTATTAAGCCTTAAGCACTAAAATAATTTATTGAGAAATAATAGAAAGAGACGAAGAGGAAAAATAACAAATTATCTTAATTAATATATGTTTTTGTCTTTTGCTTTGTCCATATAAATATATGTATGCATGGGTCCCAAAAGAGGAAAAGGCTTGCATTGCCTTTGTAGATTGAGCAACTTTGTGTCACCACGTGCTTTGATTTCTGCGAGGATTGTAGTACATGAAGCCTCTTTTTCATGAATTTTTTTTGGATACAAGAAGATAAAAGATGTTAAGACTAAGTTAATGATAATTTATGCAATTATTATCAAATAGAAAAAAAGAAAAGTTATCATTTTTTATCTTATTCTTGAAATTTTTTATCTCAATCGATATAGGATCAGTATTAGTAATATTCGTAAGTTTTTTCTCGTATAATAAACAATTGAACAAGAAAAAATCTCTCTCTCTCTCTCTCTCTCTCTCTCTCTCTCTCTCTCTCTATATATATATATATATATATATATATATATGATGAGCAATGAGCAAGAGGACGAGGTGTGACTTTGGTCTTTTATAGGTTTAGTTCAAAAAAGGTGGTGAACAAGGAGCAATGGATGAGTGCCACTTGGATGATGCGAACTCAATGACCAATGGCCATGTGGATAGAGTGATTAATAGTAAAGTTTTAAATCAAAAGTATTCTTTTCAATGGACGCTCTAATTTGATCCATCAGCATAATAATTGTGACGATTATGTGATTGAAAACGAATGATTAAAGTGAGCTTCTCCAAGTAACTTGCTCCGCATTATCATTTCATAAGTTATATTTTTAACAAGATCATGGTAATAATAAGACACCAGAAAATAAGGATGTCATTCCAAGATCAGAGAAAAAACTTTGTTTAAGTTGTTGATATAAAAGAACTTTGTTCAATTTTGGTATTTGTAAATTGGTAGTCAATGTTGTTGATATTTAGATGCAATTTTTTCATTAATTAACATTGAAAAAACCAATTATGCATGTGTTTAAGTTGTAGTATTCAAAATGAACTGTTTAACTAGAGGCTCAAAACGAAAAGAAGTGTTAATTGGTAGAATTTAATTCAAAACTACAGCCAGATAGTTAGAGCCTGTTTGATACGCTGTATAAGATAAGGCCTGATAGTATAAGGCCTGATAGGATAAGACCTGATAGTATAAGGCCTGATAAAATTTTAATACTATACAGTG
>JANHAO010019602.1:0-13161 GCA_026873985.1 Saraca asoca
GTTTTGTTTTTCAACATCAAAATAAACATAGGGCTTAGAGATTAACAATCTTTCTAAGGCTAACAAACTCCTTAAGGCTAACAATGAGGAAATAAAATCTATGTAAAACTTCCCAAAATCCTTAGAAAGGAATTGTCCATGGGAACTTCCTATGTAGCAGGCCATTCATGCCTTATAGCATCCCATCAAAGATCCAGACCATAAAAAACATAAGGGGCTCAACCAATGCATCTATCAGGTCATTCTGAGAAACAAGAAAAAAGGTTTTTCATGCCTTATGTGGCTCACCTAACCTCATCAATAGATCTAGAGATTTTTCAATTGTCCTTGATCTAATGGTCCAACAAATAGCAAGGCTACCATGCCGACGACTATAAAAATGTGCATTAAATGAATGGCTTAGCAAGATAGTCATATAGATGTCTAAATGATGGCATTATAGATTGCAATTATAGGTTTTTTTCCAGTGAACTATAGCTCCCAGTACGCAGAACGCACTGAGAGCTAGGGGCTAATGTTATGGGTATTTTTGAACCATGCAAATGAGTTAGCAAAAGCCCAACAAATGAACCCAACTAGTAAAAATCCAGCTTAACTATGATGGAGGTCACTGAAGCAAGGTGCCAAGTTGCCAAGTGCAAGCTCAAATCACTGGTCAAGGGTCAGTAGCAACCTCAAGTCATTAGATTTAGCTCTCAGATTGAGACACGCTAAAGTCTAGCCCGTAAATTGAAGCTCACACACTGTGATTAAACCCGAGGAAGGACTAACTTGTATGGACCAACTTGTAAACATCAACTTCCAATTAATTTATTACTTTTTCTTTTTTGGACCACGTTAAGATTATACACCCCAGCAACTATAAATAGGGATAGAGATTATTGTAGAAAGGAGGATCCATTTTTTAGAGAGAGTTGATTTTAAAGAGGATCCAGATAGATGGACTCTCTGAAAAATAGAGGGAAATCATAAAAACAACAATATACTATTACTCAGCAAAACAGACTGAGAAATACAATTAACCGTGGATGTAGGGGTTGATTGACTTTAGCCGAATCATGTTAAAATCTCCTTGTGTCTCCCTATTCTTCCTCTTCCTTTATCTCTATCTCTATCCCTCTTTTACAACTAAATTGCAGTTTGGGTTTCTGAACTTATTGGTTGACCAAATTTTGTTATCAACAATATAAGTCTACCATAAAATCGTGTAAAACAATCATACTCTTTGCAAACTTTTATGAGAAATTTGCAAGTCCAAAACACTAACCATAATATCATGCAAGTCTGTCATAAAATCATGTAATATAATCATACTTAGAAATAACACATCCATACACTCATTCACATGCAGTACTTAAGTTACTATTTGCAACATAATGCCGGCCAACACAAACGTCATGCAAGTCACACATTAGTGTTTGCAAGGTATACATCAGTCTAAGACACTAACCATAACACCATGCAAACCTACCATAAAATTGTGCACTACAATCATACTCTAGAACAATACATAAATATATTCATGCACGTGCAATCTTTATATTACTATTTACGAACATAGTATCTTCCACTGCAATTATTATGCAAGTTATACATTAGTTTTTGCAAGGCATACATCGGTTCAAGACACTAACCATAATATAACCATAAAATCTTTCAACACAATCATACTCTAGAACAATATGTTCATATACTCATGCACATGCAATCCTAATGTTACTATTTGTGAACAATAATGCTATCCAATGCAATTGTCATACAAGTCACAATTAGTTTGTGCTAGGTATACATCAGTGCATGGCACTAATCATAACTTCATATAAGTTTACCATAAAATTGTGTAAAACAATCATACTTTAAAACAATATGTATATATACTCATGCTCACATAGTCCCTATATTACTATTTGTGAATATAATGTCATCCAATGTAGCTATCATGCAAGTTACACATTAGTTTTTACAAGACATATTTTGATCTAGGACATTAACCATAAAATCATGCTACATAATCATATCCTTCTCTAAAGCCCTTCCACCTGAAGATGGAACCTACCTACATTTCAAGCTCTGGTGAGTTTGGTTTCTTACCCAAAACAAAAATTGGCTCTTTTGTACAAAAAATATAATTATCATTTTGCCCTCAACTTAGATGAATGACTCTCCTGCTATAAAAATTAAACATATAGTAAGAATAAATTTTAGCATTGTGTTTGTATTTTTCAAAGCAATTCACTTCAAAGTAGTTGAGCACATCTTTAATGCTTAACATTGTGATTTGCATCCAAAATGTTATTTACCAATGCATTACATCCTCTATTATTGGTGCTTCTATTTTGCTATTAAAGATGCAACAAATAGGTTTGAAGGCCTCAACCAATGGTCTTCCATATTTCTTATATGTGTTGCATATTTGATGTATGTAGATAAAAATTTCAATAAAAGTTTTCACTTGAAAATTACAATTTTTATTTTACCTATATTAGCTACCATCTACCATTGTTTTTGCAAACTATCATCTACCATGTTACTTGATGATCAATTATCAAATTAGAGAAGGCCATTGTGATTGCCATTTTGACAGTGTCAATGAGAAATGGGTAAGATGTCTTTATTATTATTTTTTTACTAAAAATTTTTTGAAGAGATGAATTTTATATCTCAAGCTTCGAATCCACCTTTGTTTCATCTTGTTCTAGATCTGTACCTTTGCGAGTTTTCTATTTTTTTTTTGTCTTTTTATCTTTTATAACCACTTCCTCTTTGTCTCTGTTTCTTTCATTAGATTTTGGCCAAGATTTTTAGGTCTTGTTTTTATCGCACTTTACTATTTTTTTGGTGACTTTTGTAGAAACCTAAGGCTTTGGGCTCAAATCATGAAGAACTATATGTTAGCTACAAGTTTCATTATAATGAGGTTTTATTCTTTTGATCTGTTTGTTTTATATGTAGCCTTTTTCTAATATGTTAAAAAAAATTATTGTAGTTCTAAATGTGGTGGATTGGAATGGCAATCTCTCAATTTGGGTAATTTTTCAAAGCTAAAACTTGAGACTTTTAACTCAACTACTCATACCATTGGCTTAGCTATGTTGTTGAAACTATGCAGATTAAAGCTTTTGTAGGTCAGCACATTCTCTTTTTATATACATCACCCCATGAAAAATGCTTTTTGTTTCTTTCTATTTTTATTGTTTCAAATGTTTTTCTACTTTTCCTTTTGTTTCTTTAATTTTGGAAACAATCAATAACTCACTATTTAGGAAGAGTTTTTTTTATTGGATCCTAAGTGCTTTAATAGTTAATTATAGTACATCTACCATGTTATCATACATTTAAAAAGTTAATATGATTTTGTCAACATTTTTTATTCCTCTGCATTAATCCTTCTTAGAATTCAAACCACTTGCATCTGTGTTATTTTGTTTATTATAGTTGTGGCATACAAAATTATTTTAATTTTACAGTGTCTAGGTTAAATTTTATATTGCTAGTGGATTTTATATTTTTTTTCATGTACTTCAAATAAATACTTTTTATGTTAAACTAAAAGTGGATAATCATAATCAAAATGCACTACTTAGACAATGACTTTTTTAGTTAAGAAATAATTCTGTTCATTGTACAAGTGCTAATATTTTTGTACATAAATAAAATAATGTGCTGAAATTCAACATAACATAGATAACAGACATATAAAGTGGCATGTCCCTATTCCTTATCATTAATCAATATAGCTTTTTATCTTATTCTTTTCAAATTAAGGCAAAACTTGAATTCTATTGCCTATACATACAAAGAATCTATAAAAGCTTTATGTTATTATTTTATTACTAAAGAACATATTCTCAAGGTTTTGTTCTATGGTGATCTATTGCTTTGAAGAGTTTCATATTTTATTTTGATAGGGTTCAATAAAGAATTTGCCTCAACTTACTTTGTAAGAGCTAGCTCCATCTTGGTAAGCTTGGGATTTATTCTTTTTTGCCTTTATAACTTTTCCCAAGGTGTTATAAATACTTCTTGACAATTTAAGTAAAGTTGTAGTAGTAAAAATAAGTAAAGAATGTATCTACTACTTAGACATTTGACTGTTTCATCTTTTACCTTTGACACTTTAAGATTATATATTTTTCTTTCTATATCCCAATTGAAGTTAGATGGTCTTATGTGGTAAATATTCAGCTTTATATTAACATTAGAATTTATTTCTTACAGCTTTTTGTTCCAATATATGTCTTCTTTGATTATTGACATATTCTACTATAATGTCTTTCTATCAATATGTGTCATCTTTCTCAAATAGAAGGTAAAAAATTTTATGCCTCATTAAAATGCAATAGGGTTTTTGATAATGAATGTTTTGGTTAATTTTAGACTATATTATTAAAATTTTTTAGATGAACTTATTGACACTTTTTTTTTCATTCTGACACCAGTTCATCAAATTAGATTAAGATACTTTTGTCAAAGCTTTTCCTTCTACTAATTAAGATGATAGGTGCTTCTGTTTTTCAATTAAGTAATTTTGTAGAATTAGCTTATAGCAAAAGTATGTTGATTTTGTTTATAATGCCAATATGCAAGTATTTTTTTAGTTACATAAAGCACATGAAACGCAAAACTATGCTATTTGAGTACTATAACTTAAGCTATATTAATGATCTTTTTATTGCTATCATGGTACCATTGTATAAACTTAATTCTTATACTGTTAAGGGATTTAGTGTATTAGGTAATGGTATTGTGAATCATTTAGTTGCTTATGGTAACCAATTTAGTTCCAATAAAACTTAGTAAGACTAGGCTATATTAAACTTTGGAAAGATGGTTATGATTAAATGTTATTGCTTGCTTCATAGTCTATTTTCCTTTTCTTGTTTTCTTGCATAGATTCTTGGAACACGTTTAAATAGTTAATCAAAAGATGTTTGTACATGTTGTAAACATGGATGAACTACTTTGAAGATTTTAATATATCACTCTTGACCTTCTTTCAAAGTTTGAAATTTTGAATAAGGTAATAATTCAAACTAAGCAACTATTTCTTTATTTAATTTGATTTAGTTCATACTGTTCAAGGTTTGGCTAGGATGGTTGTGGTCTATATAACTCTACTTTAAAGAAGTAGAAGAAGATGACTTGCCTATAGTGTTTTATCACCACTGTATTCAAATTTTGGACTTTGGAATGGTGACAACTGATAACTAGATGTGAGTTTTTTTTAGCCTTCAAGTATGGTGGCTAAACAAGATGCTTAAGTTTGAGTTACTTCCACTCCAACTTAAAGATTTAGCAAATCAATATCATTTTGAAGATAGGGTGTGATAACAAACATATTCAAAATTGCAGTTCTACACTTTCAAATTGATGTGTCCTATCTTAGAAGTGATAATTTTTCAATTTTTTATTGAAAGTATTAGCTTCATATAAGGGCTGTTAAAGACCTATATTGTGCATCTTTTTTTAGTTTTTGATAAAGGCTTATTAATTTCTTAGTGTCACTATGGCAAACTTACATGTGGGAAAATCATGCCTATAAACAACACACACTTAGAACTACTTTCACATGGAGTAATTATTTTTCTTACTTTTCTTATTTTGTTTAATACATCCATAATTCATGGGTTTTTGTCATTTGTTTTCTTGTTGGTATTAATGTTTAGTTTCTAATTTGATTCTCCAAATGAAAATTGAAGAATTTGATTGATGTTGAATGACTAATCAGGTATAATTGTTTCTAATGCCTTTTGTTCCCTCAATTGTTACAAACAACCAATCATTTTAGTATTTTAAGACTATTTATGTGTTTGACTTTGCAAGGAGCCCACCTGGGGATGTTGTTTTTACTATCCATAAAGGTTTTGAGATTGTCACTATTATGTCATAGCATTGTTAGGTTTGTCCAGTAGCAATTTGATTATTCAAGTGAATATGTAAAAGCTTATTGCCTTAAAAATTACCAAATATCACTACCCATATTCAACTTAAGAAAGTCAACAAATAGGAATGGGACATCGGGTTGCAATAGAATAGGTATAGAAATTTCCATAACTTCATCTAATTTTTCTAACTTGAACATAATTTCTTTTATTTTTCAATTATTAGATGAACAAGAATTTTAATTGGATTTGACATTTTGAAGCAGTGAATATTAATTAGACATGAAAATTTTAAATCATTGAATCAACTTGCTTTTTGTTACTTTTTCTTCTTGGTTAACTGTCAAAATCTTAGAACTTATATAGATAAATGTAATAATGTTCATTTATTATATTTTAAATGAAATAATTACATAAAATCTTAGAACTTATATAGATAAATGTAATAATGTTCATTTATTATATTTTAAATGAAATAATTACATAAAATACATGTATGGGATTGTATCTAGATGTGCTCTTATTTTTCCTACTTATTATAATTGGGAGTGCTCTTGCTATTGTATTAGTGATGTACTTTTATATTGACTTTGACTAGGATAAGTGTGAGATTGCAATGATTTTTCAATTCTACACGTTGTATTGACAATTTTATTTGAGCAATATTTGTTTGTCCATTTATCATAAACATAAAATATGTACATTAATACATTAATTGTAAAAAAAAAAAATTGTCTCCTACGATTTGTCTTGTGCATCACATGGGTGTTTAGTTAGTCATACTATAAAATACATGCATATACTCATTCACATGAAATGCTTATACTATTATTTGCAAACATAATGTCATTTGATATAGTCATGCATTAGTTTTCGTAAGGTATACATCGGTCCAAGACACTAACCATAACATCATGCAAGTTTATCATAAAATCGTGTGACACAATCATCCTCTGAAACAATATGTATATATACTTATGAATATCTAGTCCTTATATTACTATTTGTGAATATAATGTCATCCAATGCAGTTATCATGTAAGTCACACATTAGTTTTTGCACAACATACATCGGTTAGGACACTAACTATAATATATTATGCAAGTTTACCATAAAATAATACAACATAATCATACTTTAGAACAATACGTCTATAAACTCATGCACATATAGTCCTTATGTTACTATTTACAAACATAATGTCATCCAATGTAGCCGCTATGCAAGTCACACTTTTCTCAAGGCATACATAGGTCTAAAAAAGTAATCATAATCTTATGCAAGTCCACCATAAAATAGGGCAACATAATCATACTTTGTTACAATACTCCCATATATTATTGCAACTACTACTTTTGTAATCGAATTTTCAACTTTTATTACAAAATTCACGCAAAATGTGGACCTTAATTATAAAAGTGGAAACTACCAAATTAGAACTCAAGATTAGAGAGATATCAAATTAGTACTAAAGGATATTTTAACATCAATTTTAAAAGTTATACATCAATTTAGTACTACAACTACTAAATTTTACATAAATAACCATTTTTACTTGAAATCTTGACTTTAATTCATTATAATATATTATTGAAAATGGCAACACAAGGAGTCTATTACAAGTATAAAATATTAATGAATTATAGTTTATGAATTTAGCAAAAAAAAGAATTGGGGTTTTTTAGATTTTACATAAATTACTATCCAGAACCCTTTTTAATGACAATTTTGCAATGGAATGTAATTCTATGTCAACCAAGACCTATTAAACATATGCTATGTATACAATTTTAATAGAAGAAGTGGCAATAGTATTAAATTGATGTACAATTTATGAAATTGATATTAAATTAATGTTAAAATATATTTTAGTGCTAATTTGATATCTTTCTAATCTTTTAAGATACCAATTTGGTGATTTACTCTTTATAAAATGCTGCAAAAAGCTAGAGTAACAGGTGTGTTGCAACTTCTATGTATAAGATTTCAACTATTTCCATAGAACATGTGACCTTTTTCATAACTATTGTAATTCAATAAATAAATTGTCACATCAATCAGTCAAAATAAAAAAAGGCAAAACTTGGCATGCATGCAAAGATGGAACCAATTCATAAGTTACATAGGCCTAGGGTAGTCACACGAGTATGTAGAAGTTTTTTCAAATTTTTTATTATAAAGTCGAATATTTATTTATGAATATTTTTTATATTTATAAAACAAATATAATACAAATTTTTTTCATGCATATTTTTTTTAATACTTTTAGTTAAATTTTATAATTTTTTTAAATTTTATTTAAAATTTAAATTTAATACATTATTAGTTTAAATTTTTTTATATTATCAATCACTCACTTCATTCCTTTTAATTTATCACTTTCAAAAATTTTATTCCTTTTTATTTGTCACTTTAAATTACCTACAAAGAATACATTTATTATCTTTTTTTTAAAATTTTGTTCCTATTATCCCTGATAAATGCTCAACCACTCCAATATTTGACTTTTAGTAAAGGATGAACTAGTAAAACAGTACTCTTTTGTCCAAAAATTGAGACTATATAATAGCCTTCTTAAATTTTTGTGCATTTAACTTAAATGACAGATAAAAGGGAATATAAGGAGTAAAAATGTGACATGGTATTAAATAAGATAAGAGAAAAATACACTAACTTTTCCTATAGTATTCAAAAATTATGTAAACCTCCTCTCTAGTTTTAAAACATACACAGACCTTCCCTAAAGTTTGAAATTCACTACACTTAAACCCTATTTAGTAATTTTCTTTAGCTTAACATTAGTCAACCTGTTAGAGGTTAAATTTAACCAAAAATACCAAAATTACCCCTATATGGATTATATATTGGCTAGCTTCTTTTGTTGAAGGTCATTTGTAGATTGATGAAAAGCCTCTTCACTCTAGCTAATTTTCTGCTTTTTTTCCAATGAAGAACTAATAAAGGGTTCATTAATGGATTCTTACTTTCTCTTTACAGGCTCTAAGTCTGGATTCCTTGTAGTTGTTGCTTAGACAAAAAGGATTTCCTATCTACAAGCTTTTTTTATTTTAATCTTATATTTTTTGGTTATTTGTTTCCAAGGTCAAACATTTAATTTCAATTAAGAAATTTCAATCATTCAGAAAAAAGGGAAAACATGGTTTTGATAGACAAGATAAGCGTTGACGGTCGAATTCGGTCAACCCAAGTTCAAATCCAAAACTGCAAATTGAACGTAAATAGAGAGAGAGATAGGAAGAACAGGGAGCACCTGGAGGTTTTTAACATGATTCAGCTAAAGTTAATTAACCCTACATCCACGACTTTTATTATTTTTTGTTAAGTGTTTTTGTATCTAATGATTAATTGTTGATCATCCCATATACAATGATTTTGTCCCCTTTTATAATGGTTAGGGGTTACAGTTTGAATGTAAATGTATAATAGATAAGTATCATGACTTGATTAGGATTACATAATGGATAAGGATTGATAGTTATAACGGATTCTCATTAAGTTAAGAAACTTAACAGATTCCCCTGGATTGATGGTTAGGGATGCGAGCTTCAAGTTATGGGTTAGGCCCTATCCTCAATGACCTAAGGTTTATGCTTTGATCTTTGTTGACTAGCGACCTGAGTTCATGTCTGGTGACCTGATGCCTTAGTCTAATGACCTCAATCCCAGATAAGTTGGGTCCTTATCAATTGGACTTGTCCATTAGACTTTTACTAGCTTATTTGTTTGATTCCAAAAATACCCATAACATTAGCCCCCCAACTCTAGTGCAATTTATAGACTAGGAGCTATAGTTTGCTAGTAAAAGTTAGTAGCTATGATCTATTATGCCGTTATTTGGACTTTTATCCTATCATTTCATCTGTGCCAGCTCATGCCATAATTACTACATTCAATATGCGCATTTCCCATAGTTGTCATTATGGCAGTGATAAAGCCTTGTTCACTAGACCGTTAGATCAAGGGTAGTTGATTAGTCTCTAGATCTATCAGTGAAGCTAGGCGAGTCATATAAGGTATAAAAAAAACCTTGTTTTCTGTTTCTTAGAATGACTTGATGAGCCCAATAGTTAAGCCCCCCATGTTTTTTATGGTATGAGTCTTTGATATGGTGCTATAAGGTGTGTATGGCCTATTACATAGGAAGTTCCCATGGGCAATTCCTCTCTAAGGATGTTGGGAAGTTTTGAAGAGATCTTAAATTATTCCCTCACAGTGATGCCAGTGAGTTTAGTTCTTTCACCTTGATTCTTTCATTTCTTTGTAAAGTGACTGAACCATTTGGTTTCTCAGAATGCACTGGGGGCAATGAAGCTAAAGGATGAGCTCTTATTTTGGGAGGATGTGAAAGAGCTTGAGAGTAGCCTGGCTGAAGACCAAATGATAGGCAACTTGCCCGCCTCAAGTTTAGATCCTCTAACTCACTGGGGTTCAACTCCTAGAAGCCATCCTTCCTATTAGGACATGATAGCTATAGGCTTATTTTGATCTATATTTTTTAATCTTCATATGTACATTCACCTCGTTGAGCAAGGTTTTTAATGAATTTTTCATATTTCCTTGCTTTTCTAAGTGCGTCATGTTAGATGTTCTATATATCGTAGAAGATAACATATAGGTTGACATGAATAAACTACTAAAAATCATAGCTTAATAAATATTAGCCAAGTTAAATGCCCAATCAATCATATTAATGTTTCTTAGCTTGCAAACTATGACTTTGTAAATATGTCAATTTGAATGCCCAATAGGTTGCATGAAAATTACGCCTTAACAAGCACGAGTGGAATACCCAATAGGTCACATGAGAGCTGTGCCTCAGCTAACATGAGTTGAGTGCTTAGTAGGTCACATCTAGCATGAGTAGGTCACGTGATTGTGGTGTCAAGCAATGGGTTGCAAGAATGTGGTGTCGAGTCGTAGGTCACATGAATGCGATGCCAAGTCATAGGTCGCATAAATGCAGTTTAGTTAGCAATTTGGTTGCCCGGATAGGTCACACCATAGTAATCGTGTTGCTTAGTAGGTCACACCACAATAATTGTGTTGCTTAGTGGGTTGTGCCACAGTAATCATGTTGCTCAATAGGTCACGCCACAGTAATCGTGTTGCTCAGTGGGTCATGCTATAGCAATCAAGTTACTCAATGGGTCGCACGAATGTGCCTCAGCTAGCACGTCATGACTATCAAATCTGAGAATAGCTCGATTCCCGTATGATCAAAATTAGAAGGGTGAGTGCTCGCTTTTAGATTAGAAGGGCGATTGTTCCGTTCCGATATAATATTTTGTTGAAAATGTATTTAGAAATAAACACCGATACAAAAATTTTAGGAAAGACATGAGTGCCTAAATAACATTACAGAATTAAAATACGATTTTCATTATAGGTGCTTGCTCTTGGTTAAGAGCCCACTGTGGTTGTTGAGGTCACTATTCTGTAGGTCATATCACATAGTCTTTCAAACAACCTCTCTTAATTAGATCCCTGATCATATCTTTGAATGCCCAACACTCTGAAGTATTGTGCCCAACTTCATTGTGATAGGTATAAAACTTATCTCTATTGTTCCTGAGCCTCTTAGGAGTCCTTAGGGATTTGGGCTTTCTGAAATCCTCCCTGTCTTTCTCTGTTGCAAAGATCCTATCTGAAGTATCTGATAGGACACTGTAGCTGTCATAGTGACCTTGATGCTAAGGTTGCTCACTCCTAGCCTTTTTTATAGCCTAGCTAGTAGAGCCATCCTTTTAACTCTCTTTGTCATTTCCTCTATTACTCCTCTTTTTATCCTAGTTTGAACTATTCACCTCATCCTTTTGATTGGATTTCTTAGGGCCAAAAGTTTCATCCCACCTAATCTCTTTGGCAACTGATTCATAAAATTCACCCAGGTCCCTCACTAGGGACTTGTATATGTTCTCGTATAACTTACCATCATTGTGAAGTCCTGTCGAGATCACCATTAAAATGCTTTCAACCAAGGGATTCTCCACATTGCTGACCTCATACCTGAACTAGGTGATATAGTCTTTCAACAATTCATTTTTTTCATGAAAAGACTGTCGTGAGGTGATAGGATGGTGTGAGCTACCTTCTTAGTGCCTTATATTGGTTAATGAATCTCCACTAGCATACTTCCCAATTGTGAATGCTATGAGTCGAGAAGCTTCTGAGCCATGTCCAAGGTATGTCTCAAGGATGACTAGGAAGAAGCGACATTTGACCAAAGGATTGGTCGTCTAAAGATTCACCTATACATTGAATGCATCTAGATGGTTATATGGGCCACTATCCCCATTGTATAACGAGATAGTAGGAATCTTAAACCTATGAAGGAGAGGCTCTTCTTGATCTCCCTAGTGAATAGGGTCCTTTCCTCATAACAATCTTGGCGCTCTTGAGCCTAAAGGCATTATTCTAATTGCTCTACCCTCTGAAGTAGCTCCTCAACCATATGGTCCTAAGCCTTAGGTTGATGGCTGGATGATCACTGGCTCCTCTTCTTGTCATTAGAGTGGTGATCTAAGGCTCTACATTTTCTTTGCTTGTGGCCTAGTGAGTTTTGACTCAAAGTATATCTCCAGCTAGTCTTGTTTGAGCCTTCAGTTTGATGTAAGCCCCCAAGTCACTAATGATCTCCTTCATCCTCATGAGCTCGGTGGACCTCTGACTTATCTGTAAGTTGGTGGAGTGAGCTCAATAAGTGTGCTAAAGTATTTTTTTTGGTTAGCCTCTCCTCCTGATCTCTTTTTTATGGCTACTAAAGAGCTTTTCTTTGCGCAACACCCCCATCTTGCTCTTGTGGCCCTGGGCTTGTGCCTGAGTTAATGCCCTAATCGCCTTAGCTAAATCTCTCATCATGTTCTCAAGCACTTCATGACACTGATGTCATGCTTGTACTCCATTAATCCCAGAAACAATAGCAGTAGGTTGGCGAGGGGCCATTGGGGGCATATCGATGGCGATGCCTATGGTGGGGATAGTGGAAGTGCCTACTGTATGAAGAACTGGGTCTCTCTGTTGTTCCATATGACTGTCTAGTTGGTCAACTACAGCATCTGAACTCTTGGTGGTTCTTCCTTTAGCCATCGAAAAATCAAGGAGAATGCAATTTAGAGCCTTCCTTCAAGCGCCAAAATGTTAACAGTCAAATCTGATCTACCCAAGTTTAGAATTGTTAGCCTTAAAGGATATTGTTAACCCCAAAATAAGTTTTACATCATTACTTATTAGTTTTGGATGTTGAAAAACAACTGAAAA
>JANHAO010019603.1:0-13171 GCA_026873985.1 Saraca asoca
GACTTGATATCTCATATCCATGACTTTTGGTCATCAGTCATCATACATACTAATCTCGCTGCATTATTGCTATCCCAGTTCACAACAATACTCAACTAGGGACAATTTAAGAATAGCAAATTATTCTAGGGACAATTATCATATTTATTTATATTAAGCAAATATAACAAAAAATATAATAACTGAATTGCCATTAAACGTAATACAATGTATGCAAAAACAATCATCCCATGATTGGCTTCTAGGGCATGCACCAACACTTGATTTAAGTTAAAGTCAAAACTCAAACTTTAATTCACATGTTTTATTCCTACAAAACAAACTAAAAGAAACTCTGATGCTCAAGTTAGAAATAAAAAAATAAATCATGCATGAAAGTTAAAATATCAAAACATTGAGTCATTGAGTTAAAAAAAATCAGCCAAGATTATTTTTTGAAGAGTCTAACATCCCAAGCTCTCTTCAAATAAATATGAATCACTTTGCATCTAGCAGTTTAATGAAGATATTAGCTAATTGAAAATCGATTTGTACAAACCCAATTGAGATGTCACCTTTTTGGACATGATCTCTAAGAAAATTATGCCTTATTTGTATGTGTTTTGTTTTTTAATGCATAATTGGATTTCTAGTGAGTTTAATAGCACCTGTATTATCACACATTATGGGTATTTTATTAAATTTTAGTCCATAGTCTGAAAGTTGTTATTTCATCCACAAAATTTGAGCATAGCAACTTTTAGCTACTATGTACTCTGCCTCAGTAATGGAAAGTGCTACATAGTTCTGCTTTTTGCAGGACCAATAGATAAGAGAATGACCAATAAACTAGCAAGCACCATTAGTGCTCTTTCTATCAGTCTTGCTACCAGCATAATCTGCATCAGAATAACCAAGTAGGCTACAAGTATCTATTTTTGGATACCATAACCCCAAATTCTTAGTTCTAATAAGATATCTAAAAATCCTTTTTACTACTTTAAGGTGTGATTCTTTTGGGTTCGTTTCGTACCTAGCACACAAATAAACACTCAGCATAATATCAAGCTTACTAGCAGTCAAGTAAAGCAAACTTCCTATCATTCCACTAAATAGTGTTACATTTATACTTTTACCATTTTCATTTGAATCTAATTTGAGTGCAAAGCTCATTGGTGTTCCAATGGGCTTGCAACTATCAAATTAAAATCTTTTAATTAACTCAGTTGTATATTTTGTTTGGTTCAGAAAAATACTAGTTGAGCACTATTTAATATGCAATCTAAGAAAATAGGTGAGTTCTCCCATCATACTCATCTTAAACTTGTTCTGTATTATCTCAAAAAAATCTTTACACAAAACATCATCGTTATAACCAAATATTATGTCATCTACATAGACTTGAACTAGCAAGATATGTTTTCCTTTTTCTTTTATAAACAATATGGTGTCAACCTTTCCTCTTCTAAAACCCTTTTGTATTAGAAATTTACTTAACCTATCATACCAAGCTCTAGGAGCTTACTTTAATCTATACAAAGCTTTTTGAAGTTTAAAAATATGTTTGGATAGAGGTGGTCCTTAAACCCAGGAGGTTGCTGAACATACACCTTTTCCAAAATGTATCCATTTAAAAAGGCACTTTTGACATCCATTTGAAAAGGTTTAAAATTTCTAGAGCATAAGAAGGCTAGTAACATCCTAATAGCTTCTAACCTAGTAACTGGTGAAAAGGTTTCATCATAGTCTATTCCTTCTTCCTAGTTATAACCTTTTGCAACTGACCCTGCTTTATTTATTATGATTACACCATTTTCATCTAATTTATTTCTAAAGACCCATCTAGTACCTATAACAGAATTATTTTTAGGTTTTGGTACCATTGTCCAAACTTGGTTTCTTTTGAATTGGTTCAATTCTTCATGCATAGCTAAAATCCAATTTTCATCTTTTAATGCTTCTTGAATATTTTTAGATTCAATTTTTGAAACAAAAGCTAAGTGGTTGCAGATATTTCATAAATGACTACATGTTACTTGTTTAGTTGCTTCTCCTATTATCAAATTTCTAGTATGATCTTCCATGAACTTCCACTGCTTCTGAGAAGTACTGGGTTCAGAGATGTCTAGGATGACTGTATCATCGTCATCTTCCTTTGAGTCAAAAATATTTATCTTTAATTGATCTCATTGCTCCTTTGAATTAGAGTTGGAATTCATCTAGTTTTGTTAATCATCTTCTATTCTTAACCTATCTGCACTTAAGGTAAACTTATCAAAAGTAACATCTATGGATTCTTTAATCTTCAAAGTCCTTTTGTTATACATACGAAGGGCTTTGCTAGATGAAGAATACCCCATAAAAATAGCCTTATCTGATTTAGCATTAAATTTATCCAGATTATCTTTTCCATTATTATGCACAAAGCACTTACAACCAAAAACATGCAAATGAGACACATTAGGCTTCCTTCCATTGTAAAGTTCATAGGAAGTTTCATTCAAAATCGGTCTTATTAAAATTCTGTTAGATACATAGCAGGCAGTATTAACTGCATTTGCCTAGAAGGATTTTGGAAGTAAGCTCTCATTCAAAATTGTATTAGCCATATCAACTAAACACCTATTTTTCCTTTCAGCTACACCATTCTGCTAGGGTGTCCTAGGTGTTGAAAAATTATGGCTTATCCCATTTGGTTCATAGAAAGTAGCAAACTTCTTATTTTCAAACTCTCCTCCATGATTGCTTCTAATGTTTACTATGGTTAACCCTTTTTTGTTTTGAATAATATTTGCTAATTTCTTAAAAGCTTCAAAAGTATCACTTTTCTATGACAGAAATAGGGTCCATGTAAATCTAGAATAGTCATCTACAATTACGAGCACATAGAGATTTCCTCCATAGAATATAACCCTAAATGGTCCTACTAAATCCATATGAATCAAATCAAGGGGTTTCAAAGTAGAAACATCACACATTCTGTCTTTAATGTAGTTTAGGTTTGGCAATTCTAAAACTAAATTCTTTCTAAAGAGTTTTCCTATAAGTTCCATATTGGTATGTCCTAGTCTCATATGCCAGATCCAAGAATCTTCATTCAAACTAACTAAATAGGATGAATCTAGATTTGATTCAGCATACAAGTTAATTATGTAAATATTATTAATTCTGCATCCAAAAGTTTCACTTGTTTGTCACTATCATTAATAAGCAGACATTTATTTGCATTGAAAATTACTCTATTCCCTTTGTCACAGAACTGACTTATACTTAACAAATTGTGTTTCAAACCTTCAACTAGTAGCACAACATCAATGAAACAGTTAGGCATCTTATTGACTTTACCTATTCTGATTAATTTTCCTTTAGCATCATCTCCAAAGGTAACTTTACCTCTTGTGATAGACGTGAGAGTAACGAAGTTGTTTTTGTTCCCTGTCATATGATGTGAACATTCATTATCAAGGAACCACAAATTGCTTCTCTTCTTCCCTCAATCTTGTGAAAAAAGAAAATACACTTGTTTTGTTGGTACCCAGTTAATCTTGGGTCTAGATCCATTAGATAGCAGTGAAATATTCTTTTTAAAGCTGAATGTTTTAGGTAGCTAGACTAGTTTTTCATTTGGTCTTAAAACATAGGTGCCATTTCTAAATGGACAGTGTTTAATATGATGACCTCTATTATTACAGTAGAAAGAGGTAATGTAATGAAATTTTCTCTTTGCCCTTCCTTGTTTATAACCTAAACCAGCTCTATTTTGAGAACCTTTTTGAATATCTAGCATGCTATTAAACTTAACTTTGCTATCAGTAAAGACTTGTTCAATTTTTCTATCTCAAATTTGTAAGACTCACAATGAACACATACTTTGCTTTCACACAATAGTTTCTTAGCTAATACATTTAGCTCACTATTTTCCTTTTCAAACTCCTTAATTTTTTTAAGAAAGTTTTCATTTTGAGTTTTCAATTGCTTTAACTCCTTGTTAGCTTTAGTTAAAGCTTTATAGATTTCCTCATACAAATCATCATACTCATTATCATTTTCAGCATCAATTTGAATATTTGATTCACTATCAATATCACTAACATAAGAGCCACAAAAAAATGAAGAACATTTCAATACCTCTATATTTTCATTGTGTTTTTCCCGTTGTCCTCCCTTTTTAGAATCAACCTCAATTCTACCATTGTAACCAATTTTTGAGGTTTCCAAGATTTCATTTGCTGTTGTATATTCAAAAAATTTTAGTAGACAAAAAAATTAATAACAACCCATTGAGCTTTGGAAATAAGGAGGTGTTTCCTCCTTTCTTCCTCAGTCCACAAAAATTTAGACTTAGGCTGTAGTAATCCATCAACTAATGTTTTAGAACATTCATATCCTAATTCTAGAATTTCTAACATGTCTACATCTAATGCTTCTATGAAAGATTTAATTTTGTGTTTCCAAAAGGCAAAGTTTTCACTGTCAAAAATAGGGGGACTATTCAAGAATCAACAATCTGATAGAACAATCAATTTAGAATCTATTATTTCCTCTAAACTAAAAAGTATCAAGAGCCAAAGCTCTAATAACAACTATTGGTCTTGATAGTGATATAGCTAATCAACAGATCTTTCCCTTATTTTAGTTAAGAAATTTATATACTCTTTAATATAGCAAGGATTCTAAATAAATTTAACAATACTATTAATTTTAATCTGAGTTAGCATATGGTTTGTTTCAATTAGCACAGTGAAAAATTTTACCATTCAAGAATTATATCAGATTGACAAAGATTGCTGAATTAATGTATAAACTAGAAATCAAATTAATAGAATTGCAATATTCAATGTAGTAGAAATTTAAAACTATAGAATTTGTGACTATGCAAGAATATAAATGAAGAAATTAAAGAATTGAGACATAGATTCTTAAAGTGGTTTAACTTGAATTGAAATTGCAATTCAAGTCTACTCCACTAGATCAATACTCAACCATATGATCGTTTTTATTAACTAAACATTACAATAAGAAATTAACAAGCTCTTGTAATGCCTAAGATACAAAAATTCTAAATCTAGCCTAACTATGATCAACCACACAACTAAGAAGATCTAACTAGAATTCAATGCACCTATTACAAATTGCAATCAACCTCACAATTTTAGAAGGATTCAAAGGGAAAATCAACTTTTTCCTTTGTATCCAGATTTCTAACCCTAGAAATCTTAAAGAATAGAACAAGATAGAGTTTAGAAATACAAACAGTAAAATTGATATGTGAATCACAATTATCTAAGAAAAAATTGCTTTCTAATTGCTCAAGATTTATTAGAATTGTTCAATCCAAGTGAGGTAGAAAATAGCCAATAAAAGCTCTGAGTTTTTCTCAGTTTTTGTCACTATGTATTATGAGGAGTTATATTTTGAAAATAGGGTCTGGTCTATTTATAGTTGAGTTAGAAGATAACTGATTTTTGGTGCTCGAATCGATTCATAAATTGATTTATGGCAATTATAACAAACTTCTAACTAACTAATCAATTTACAAATTGATTCAGATCATCTAAAAATTCATCCATGAATCAATTGATAAATCGATTCATAAAGTTTTGAAAACAAATCTTGAATTGATTATAAAATCAATTTAGAAACATTCTAAACCATCAGTAAGAAAAATTTTCTTCATGAATTGATTGACAAATTGATTCAATTATATTTCACAAGTTTTTCAACATGAATTAATTCTTGAATCAATTCACACAGTGAAAATTTGTTTTATAAAAATTAGACTTGTGAAGTAATATGTAGAAAATTTATTTGAAAAACTCATTTTAAGTAATTTGTTTCACCTCACTATAAGTTACTTTAAAAAAGAAAAAAAAACATACTTGAGCAATTTGAAAAAGATTTCTATTACAAAAGATCCTAAGTAATAAAGTAAAAAAAAAAAAATTAATACTAAAGTAGATCTTTTTATCAAGCTTTGATTAACTTTGAATCCTGCAAAACAAATAAGCACTTAAACACATAGTTAGATTGTGATGTAAACTAAAATTATTTTTTAGTCAACAAAACTAAAGAAAAGATGTAGCTAGGATAACCTAGGCTAACAAAAACGCTCTCACAACCTTAAATGTAGATATCATACTCCTTAACCAAATAGCCTCATAAGTGGCTTCATAACATATGGCATACTCTACCTCTATAATAGAGGTTGTTATGATTAATTTCAAAACTTTTCCAAGGATCAGCTCCTCCTACCATCATAAAGATGTATCTAGATGTTGACTTCCTATCACCTTAATAACTCATAAAATCAAAGTCAAAGTAGCATGTAACTACCATATCACCAGATCTACAACAGCTCAGCATAAATTTCTTTATACCTTGCAAGTACCTCATAACTTTCTTCATAGCAATCCAATATTTTTGACCAAGATCATTTAAGTATCTCCCAAGTACACTAATCACTTAAGCAATATTAGGACATGTACATACTTGAGCATATATGAGGCTATCAACAACAGAAGTATCTGGGACCTACTTTCATACTTGATATTTCTTCATCATTTCAAGGACACTAGGCTTTAGAAAGAATCCCACCCTCTAGAAGGGCACAACACTTTGAGAGCATAAAGGCATGCTAAACCTTTTTAGCACCTTTTTAATGTGATATCTTTGAGACAAGCCAAAAAGCTCTTAGGATCTATCATGGTACATCTGTATGCTTAGCACAAAAAAGGCTTCACCAAAATCCTTCATATCATAATATATCGATAGTATTCTCTTTGTCTCAATCAGAAAGCTCATATCATTACTTGTAAGAAGAATATCATTAACATACAAGACTAAAATCAAAAACTACTTGTATCCATCTAAAATAGATACACTAATCTATGTTATTCTCTTTGAACCTAAGAGAAATAACAATCTCATCAAACTTAAGATACTATTATCTAGGCATTCGTTTCAAATCATATATGGATCTTTTCAATTTACACACCAAGTGTTCTTTACCCTTCTCTTGGAAACCATCTAGCTGGTTCATGTAAATAATTTTTGATAAATCACCATTCAAGAAGGTTGTCTTAACACTCTAGATCAAAGTGTGTTAGTATAAATGCCCTAAAGACAATTAATAAATATAATGTTTTGGTCTCTTTATCCATTTAGTTTTAATATATATATATATATATGTTTTGATATATGTATGCTATAATGGATAAAGTTCTTGAAATATGATTGTGTAAAAATGTAACATCCCAAATTTCCTAAAATGAATTTTAAAAACAAAATGACTTTTTGGAAAGTCTAAAAAGGGAAAATTTGAAAAATTCAAGAATTTGAAATTATAAATTTTAGGATACAAAGTGTTCATACATAGTGGAAAAATATTTTATGAATAATAGGAATCTTCATAAAGTGGAAGCTCTCAATTCAGATGCTCATGGAGCAAAATTTATGTGTTTGGAATTTAATTTCTGAAAAACTTCAGAAAAATCAAAACTAGGACTACGAATGCCCCAACGAGTGTAAACTTATAGTCATTAGAAAGGTATTAAACTTAACTAATTTGTGTCAAAATTTCATAGCTACCGGCGATCGTTGAGCATGTCAATTTTTGGACTTTAAGTGAAGAAATTGGCAAAGCCACCAAAACAACAAAAATTGCAAAACTTGTTAAGGAAGAAGTCAAAGGAAGTTGACCAAATTCCTTTTTCCATTTTGTTCCCCTTAATAGGCAGTTATATTATCCTTTTAAGCTTATTCCCAATTGCTTCACTTAACCTTTCATCTTTCTCTCCAAGTTTATTCTTTCTTAATACAAGATCTCCTTCTCTCTTCAGGTAATCTTTCATCCTTCCATGTAAATTTCTTATATTTTTACAATTGATTACTCTCTTTTTCCCCTTCAATTTGACATTAAAATATTGTTGATTCATAAAGTAAAAGTTGAGTTATGAACTTTTGAAATCCGCTATCACTATTCACTTCACTATTCAACCCACAAATCAATCTAATTTTTATGGTATTTTGAAGCTTGAATCTATTAGATATAGAATTTTTCTATTAAATAGAATCATAATCTAATCATATATAATTAGTTGAAGAGGGAAAATCCTAGGAAAATCATAAAGCTAATAGACACTTCTTTTGTATTCTTAAAGAATTTCGAAGATCTTTGTGAAGTCTGTTTGATTTATTTGTTCCAGTTGCTAAGATGAGTAATCCTTACATTTCTTATGAATTATGATGTATTCTTGTTTGTGATTTGTTGACTAGATGATGCAAATGGATAAAATGAATTTTTGGTGATTATGTACCTAAATTTGAGGTTGGATGGATCTATTGAAGTATTGTTTGGTTTGCTGTGGAAATAACTAATATATAAGCTTATTTAAACTTTCAAAACATGTTGAAATAGAGATTTTCAGTATAAGGTTGAATATAAAGTTACTTCCCCTATTTTTCTATAATTTTCATGCATAATCTGCTTGTGCGAGTCAAATTATAGGTTTTTGAACTAAACCTATGAATCATGCTCGCAAAAAAAAACCAACACTTCTATTTAAATTAATATTTCCTACTCTATTTTTTATTCCAATTGTGATTTGAATCATAATTAAATTTGAACTCCCCAAAAGTTTTCAAAATTTGGCAAGCAAACTCGCACTTTCAACTGAATTTCTTCAATTCTACTTGAATTTCTTCAATGATTCTGATCACAATTTTGCTCAAATTTCAAACCAAATTCTACTCGTGATTCTAATCACACCTCCAAAAATTTTCTATTCTTTCAGTTCAAACTTCTTTCCCATTAAAAAATATTTTATTTCTTTAGGTTTAAACTTACATGAAACACAATTAAGTTGAACAAAACAAATGAGAAATCTTGAATGAATAATTTCTAAGTTAATATTAATTCACTTAGTAATTGTTTATACATAAGTGTTATAGAAGTAATGTGGATAGTTATAAAGATAGTGTGATAAAGAATGGGCTTTTGAGACAATAATGAAATAATGGTCTATACGTGGATAATAGGAAAATGATCATGATACTTGTTATAATAATGGGACCCATATAATTATGAATGAGGTCCAAGTTTAAATATTCTTTAATAATTGGCTTGTGATATATAATGGCAATGATATGTGATATATCTGATAAAATGATATAAAATATATGTGAATGATAGATGAAGTGATAATGTAATAAGAAATAATTCTATTGAGATACTTGAAAATTCCCCATGAAACATGGGATGGCAAATGATGAATGATTGTGATTATGGAAATGCAAGTACTTTGAGTAATAGCATGATATAAAGTTTGATGATGTGCATGAGATATTGAAAAACAAGTAATGATGTGATGATATGATTGCTATTGGAATTACAATATTGTAAGTGATTATATGGTAAAAATCTCATGCACGACATGGAATGATATATAATATTATGAATGATGATGAAATATGGTAATATTAAATTGATGAGATATCCATAATGAGAATGGAATGATTGAATATCTAAAAACTCTTCGAGGCTTGATATGAGAATGATGGGACATGATGAGAAATAATGAATTGGATCCTGGATCTGTGCATTCCATGTGGTGGAGGGGCATAAGGTGGTGTTAGAGGGAAAAGGCTAGGTTTGTGAAGGTTATGGCTGGACCAGAGTAACAATGAGGCTTACATTCCTTTTCTTTATTATGTTGTTTACTAGAATTGTTATTTTGAATACTTTGGAAAATGATAAAATATGACTTGATTATGTGACATGGTTACTAATGGCTTAAAGCTGTGTAAATAATATGTTTTATAATTGTTATTCTAAGAAATTCTGAAAGAAGATTTAATGTGATAAGACAATGTGATATAAGCTCATGTGATGACTAAGTCCTATGAAATGCCAGAAAGTAATAGTACTATAACCTAAACATATAATGATTGATGAGAATGGCTTATGCCCATGAGAAAATCATAGTTCTTTATAATGTGACAATTCAAAATGTATTATGATATTACTCAGAGGCTAAACCCCTGGGTCTTTATGATGTGTTAATAGTTCTAGCATGAGTTATGCTTTCTGAAGATCTGATGTATATATGTTTAGTTAAATGTTAATGAATTCATTAGTTAGGTATGGATTTATCTCATTGAGCCTCAAATTCACTGGTATATGGATTATTTTTTTTCAGATTCTCAAGAAATTTTTGTTATCCCACCTCTGAAATGTAAGGATAGGCAATATCTTCATCAAAGTCACTACTGATGTAAATACCACCACAATAAAGAGTCTTTAGAAGAGTATGTCAGTTAAGTACTTGTTAAATTTTTATTGAACAAAAGTTTAATAGGTGTATGCCATGTTTAGGTAGTTCTATGCTTCTATATGCTATAAAAACATGTTTATATATCAATAACTCTCTCTTCATCTATGACAGTCCCAGCAAAAGATATAGAATCACAGATCTTGCCTTTATTCCTTAGGAGAATGTACATACACCTTAGTTTAATATGAATTTTTCCTTTGAATTCACTAAGAACCATCATTTATTGCCTTGTATTGAGAGGTGCAGTAGACAATTAATCAGTGTTATATAGAAATAGTAGATTTGATAATTGTGTAGAAAGATTTTAGATGTAAGAGCAAAAAGAGAGATTAAAGACACAGATTTTTAAAGTGGTTTAATTATATCTCACTATATTTTAAAAATAATTGAATCAAAACTCAATTGAATTTATTTACAAAAGATCCTATAAAAATAAAAATAATTCCTAACTCTATTCTTTGATCTTTTGAATCACTTCCTTTGAACCTGCAAAACAAATCAAAACCACTAAAGTATATTGTCAAATAAAATTGTTTTTCAACATTAAAACCAAGGAAAATATAGAGCTAGGATAACCTAAGCTAACAATCTCCCCCTTTTTGATGGTGACAAACAATTTTAGATGAGGTTTAAAGTTAAAAAAAAAGTTTTAAAGGAGGATATCATCTAAAATGAAGCTCTAAGCTTTTTCTCCCTCTTTTGGAACATCAAAAAGAAATAAAGTAAAACAATAAGTATATCAAGTTAAAAATTCATAGGTCCCCCTGAATTAATGACTAATTTTGTCTCAAATCGATTAGGGAATCAATTCATGTATATAGATAGAATTTTTCAAAAATTTTGAGTCAGATAGAAACATTGAAAATTCCTCTGAATCAGTTCTAGAATCGATTTGAGATTCAAATTTTTAAGTTGTGAATTGATTCAAGAATGGATTTAGGTAGTCAAATAAATCCTAGAAAAATTGAGAATCAATTATGGATTCAATTCAGGGTTCAAAAAATAGTTTTTATATAGAAATGAACCAGATTTTGCTATCAATTTTGTACCTTAAATCCTTAAAGCATATACCTACAAAACAAACTTAAGAATCTTTGATGCATAAATTAGATTTTTACATTTGAAAATCAATCATAACAAATCAAAAATAACAAGAATTATAAGAATTTAAAAATCATATAGCAAACAATTAAAAACAAATTAAAAATGACAAATTGAGATCAATTTCTTTGGGGTTCATCATTCCAATTTCCCTTCTAATGAATACAAATCTCTTTTCATCTAAAGGTTTTGTAAAAATGTCAGCTAGTTGAAATTCTATTTGAACAAAATCGATTGAAATATCTCCCTTTTGAACATGATCTCTTAAAAAGTGGTGTTTGATTTGAATGTGCTTAGTCCTAGAGTGCATTATAGGGTTTTTTATAATATTTATGGCACTTGTGTTGTCACAAAGTATTGGAATTTTCTCAAATTTTAATCCATAGTCTGAAAGTTGTTGTTTCATCCAGAGAATCTGGGCACAACAACTTCCAATACTTATGTACTCTACCTCAATAGTAGATAAAGCAACACAATTTTGCTTTTTACATGACCATGAAACCAATGAGTGTCTAACAAATTGAGAAGTATCACTAGTGCTCTTCCTATCTATTTTACTCCCTGGATAATTTGCATCAAACTATCCTAATAAACTATAACTATTAGACATGGGATACCAAAGTCCTAAATGTTTGGTTCCTACTAGGTATATAAAAATCCTTTTAATTGCTTATAGATGTGATTCCTTTGAATTAGTTTGATATCTAACACATACACAAACACTAATCATAATGTCAAGCCTACTAGCAGTCAAGTATAACAAACTACCTATCATCCCTCTAAATAGAGTAAGATCTACACTCTTACCATTCAAATCATGATCTAATTTTAAAGATGGACTCATAGGTGTGCCTATTGGTTTACATTTATCAAACCAAAATTTCTTTAGCAATTCAAGAGTATATTTAGTTTAACATAAGAAAATACCTTTGGCTAATTGTTTAATTTATAGGCCAAGGAAAAAGATCAGCTCCCCCATCATGAACATCTCTAGTTTGTTTTGTATTAACTTTGAGAGATTTTCGCATAATTGTTCATTTGAAAGCCAAAAACAATGTCATCTACATAAATTTGTACAAGTAGAATATCTTTACCCTTTTCAAATATAAAAAGTGTTGTATCAATAGTCCCTCTCTTAAAGCCTTTCTAGATTAAAAACTTACTAAGTTTGTCATACTAGGCTTTAGGTGCCTGTTTCAAACCATATAAGGCTTTTTGCAACTTAAAAACATGGTTTGGATTTAGGGGGTCTTTCAAAATCTGGGGGCTATTTGACATAGATTTCTTCTAAAATGTATCCATTTAGGAAAACACTTTTAACATCCATTGGGTAAAGTTTAAAGTTTCTTGCACAAGCAAATGTCAACGACATTCTAATGGCTTCTAGTCTAGTTACTAGTGCAAAGGTTTCACCAAAATCTATTCCTTCTTCTTGGTTATGTCTTTTTGCTACTAGCCTAGCTTTATTTCTTATTATCACTCTGTTAGCCTAAGCTATATTGATATTACTAGTTTTGAATGCTGAAAAAGAAATTTTGAGCTAACTATATGTTTCAGTATGTTATACTCACTTTTCAGGAATCTTTGATTCAGGAACAATGAAGAACAATTGAAAAATTCAAGATCAAGCGCTATAAGAAGTTTATGTTTCAATAGGATTCAATGTATAAACTGCAACAGTGGTCGATCCAGTTGTTTTCTTAAAGAAGAAGTATAAAAATGTTAAGATTTGAAAACACTCTTTAAAAAGAAGTTTCTAT
>JANHAO010019604.1:0-13161 GCA_026873985.1 Saraca asoca
CTATTGTAATTACTTAGATAATTGAGAATGGTTTAGCCTAAGTTAATTACTAGTCTCTTTCAAAGTCTAATAATAGTACTTAAATCAACCTAATTGAACCCACTTTCATGGTTTAGATTAATTTAAGCCCTTTAAGATCAATGCTAACTAATTTAATCCTAAAAAAACTTAATCTACTTTCGTGATTAAAATTTCTTTATTCAATTGTTAAGGTTCTGGTGATAATCTTCTCTTTTCGGTACTTCAACTATTTACCTAAAATTAGACAAAATAGTGGCCAAATATTTTATTAGAAACTTAGCAGGCATAACAGTTGAATCAATTAATACCAGGTAATTATAATAGGAAAGCAATCAATAGAAACAAGGGACCATAATTGGATTATTCCTAATCCTAGAATGAAAATCTACTCACACATAAGGGAAATAAAAATCAAACTCATTATCATTGAATACTTCATAATATTCAATACGATGCAGAAAAATAAAGATGAAGATTGAAAGAGAAAACCAGAATGTCAATTGATGAAAATAAAATAGAATTTTTACAAGAATTTCAATCCACAAGAATATCTCTTAATCTACTCAGAAAAATTCCTAAAAATAGAAAACCTAACTAAGCTATATGAAAATTGTCTAAAAGTTCCTTTGGTTGCACAGAAAAATAGCTTAAATAACAAGGCAATAGACCAAAACATGACTATGTCCTAGGACACAACTATGGTGTGTTTTGGGCTGGTGAATGCCAAAATTTAAAGAAAAAGGCCAGCACCAAACACAGCCAGGCCGTGTCTTAGGACACGACCATGTTTGGGGCTGTTTGGAGCAATTTTCTTTGCTTCAAATGGCTGAGTTATATTTCTTGCAAGGGCTCCTCTCGTAGCTTCTCCTTGATCCAAATATGCTTTGAACTTTCATTTTTATCCTTCCTTTCCAAGCCTTCTTGCAAACCTATAAAGAATGACACAAAACAAAGTAGTACCAAAGAACAAAAGACAAAACCAAAACAAAAAGAACAAAGAAATCACAAGTTAACAACAATTCAAGAGGTTAAAACTAACATAATATTGTGTAATTTACCCACTTATCAAAGGCCTAGCATGATTCTTTCCATAATTCTAGCATGATCTTGAGGTCCCAAATTTGGCTGAAGTAGTAGGATGAGAACTAGATCCCTCAGAAGAAGGATGACTAGGAATAGTGGCACTCGAAGATCTCTTAAAGTGGAGTGTACTTGAAGCTGTTGATCTTTATCTTCCTACATCTCCACTTAAACTTTGAGTTCTAGATTTCTTTTTGAAGCTCCATTGAATTTTTGTCTTGTCTTCTCTCTTTAAGCCTCACTTCCAATTCTATTGCTTTATTATATACTTTCTTATATGTGGTGTCCTTGGAAAATGGTATAGCATTAAAATATTTATTGTCCAAGCCTTTAGCAAATCTCAAAGCTTTATTCCTTTTTGTAGGGATAAAATTTCTTGCAAACTAGGAGAGATAGAGGAATTGGGTAGCATACTCAGAAATAGGTGATCCTCTTTGTCTCAAATTATAGAATTCTCGTATCTTTTCATACCGTTACCCTTCAAGGAAAAATTACTCTAGGGAGGCTATGTGAAACATTTCCCAAGTGATGGTTCCTTCACCTGCGGGCCTACTTTGTTCCTATGCTTGATACCATCTTTTTGCCAACCTATGAAGCTGGAATTTCACTAGCCTCTTTGCCACTTCTTCAAGACATTCTATAATCTGCCACGACTGTTCAATTTGATCCAAAAATTCTATTAGATCTATAGATGATCTAACTCCTGAATATCTAGGAGGTCCCATCTTCTGAAAGCTATGCATATATTTTCAAAGCTTTTAGCGGATGATGGTGCAGGAGGTGGAGGCATCTGAGTTTCTGGCCTCCTTCCTTAACTCTATGTTCCTTGATGAGCCATTTTAGTAATAAATTCTATCATCATGTTCTTAAAGTTTGTAAACCATGTGTCATGCCCCAACCCTGGGTACATGACCGGCATAGAATATTACCCGTAGAATGTTACCCATAGGAAACCTCCTACAAGCCTATTATGCAATGCACATGCAAACACATGGCCACTATTTAGTCAACTATGAGCATTTTACTTTCTACCAAAAATTTGACAGAATTTTCCGTATTTTTTGGACATCTAGACATAAAGCCTACATAAATTTCAAAAAGCAACATGCCCATCACAACCTGTATAATAGCATAAAATCATACAGTGGCCCAGACTATACAAAAACTGGGCATCCAGAAAAAGCATACAAAACACGTGCATGCAATCCTATCCAACTGTCAAGTTACATTATCATTTTTATACCTTCCAATCTCTATGGATAGTGGTCTACAGAATGGGAAGGCCAGAAAGGCTTCTGACTCTAAAAAAAACATGAAAATAGAAAAAGTCAGTTTTTAGGAAACTCAATAAGTAAATAATCCCAAAAATCACCTAAAAATCCCATTTGGAAAACCATATTTGAAAATATAAATAAGTATGAATATAGTCGTGTAAGTATGCTTACTCGTTTTTGCAATCATAATATCAATACACATTTACAAAACTATAATTCAGCAAGAAAGTTATGTAATGGAAAACATAATGTTCAACAATGTAGTAGTAAACAAGAGAGAACCAATAACTTTCTAAAATTTTATTAAAACTCATTATAGAAAATCATACAAGTGAATTTCCACAAGAATATATATTCCAAGAGGTAACCATTAGAATATAAGCATACTCATCATCGTCATTAGCCATTCAACACATCTGCCAGATGCTCATAAACATTTATATTCATCCCTACATTTCTCACCTTAGCCACTCCTACCTTAATGATTTCATATCCCTAAGTGCACTTGAGTACATACTCCTACATTTCCCACTTTATCCACTCCTGCCCAGGTGATTCACATATTCTAAGGGTTACTAAGAAAATTTCATAATGGTTGTGGTACTTCAAATCAGCATTTAAAAACACATTTATATGGCAAGAAATTCATCAATCGGGTAAGCAACATTTATTAAAACATACATAAATTTGCTAATGTATTTTCATGTTCGTTCATCATATAAAAAAGTAACAGCATCAATTTTAATAGCATAAAGCAATATGGAAACACAGAATTTTAACACGGCAAGCCATTTTTAGTACACATACAACATATAATATACTTTCGAATTCACATCGATATTCATGGAAATCTCATTATTTAAAAAGAATTTATAATATTCCATATAATAAAGTTATACTACAATTTTACATGGGATCCTTAAGTGAGACAGGGAATGTTCACTCACCTTAGACTTTGAACTGTCTACTTGGGGAGAGCTGTGATCTCATAGCTGAGGTATCGACATTCTTCAAACTTTTCCAAGAACATTTCTGAAGCAATTTAATATCAAAATTCCAGTTTCCATCAACTCCACGCATAAGGGTTTCTACACCATAAACTTGACATCTTACTGTATAGTTACTACAGAATAAATTTGATGACCTAGGATTACTCACTAAGTCCTGATGAACACACCAATAGCTCGCCATCGGTTGGAGCATCGTCAGTAGCCCAAAACTACCCATTGGCCAAATGGTTGCCAATAAGGGAGGAAAGATTGCTGCTGCCCTCAACAGAGGTATGTCACCAGAAAAATAAGGGAGAAAGCTGTGGGCGGAGCTAACATGGTGACCACCACCCATGGCGACACCAGCGAGCCAAAATTAAGTGGTGACTGAATAGGGGAAGTAGAGGGCTGTGCTACTGTTGGGCTATCTGGCCACAAGAACATGCCAGAAAAGGAGAGAATCTGATCAGAGCTGTCGAGGTTCATCGAAAATGGAGGGGTGGCTCGCCGGAGGAAGAAAAAATGCCGCAATGAAGAAAAAGAAACCTCCAGCTCCAACTATTAGTGACGCATGCCAGAGAAGAGATGTCGACAAGAAGAATGGTTGGAACACCGGAGGAAAGCTGAAGGACGTTGGTGAAACTAGCTCAGCCGAAATAGGGAGAGAAAGAGAGCCGAAAAAGGGTTTAGAAGGGGGAGGGGCACCGAGGAAATTTATACAATTAGGCAAAATGGGGAAAATTACATTTTGCCCCCAAAACTTGCCACCGCCTTACACAAAAGCCTACCCAAAAAGAAAATTTTCAATTTAGACCCTATGAAGTTTTCACTTTAGAACTTCCTTTTTTTTTTCTTTCTCTTTTTTTTTTCAGGTATTACACCATGCTAGAGCCTTGAAGGAAGAGGGACCAGCAGAAGTCCTCGATGTGAAAGGAGATCCTGATTCAAATCGAGAGCTTTCTACTTGTGATTTTTTTTATACAGATCTACCTCAACTTCTAGTATGGCCTTAGCCTCTAGGCCTACCCCAATACCAAGGGAAAGTCTAAGAAGAAGATAGTTATTGGGATGGTTCTTCGGATACTTCATCAGTTCGGTGTCCATATGGGATTCACATTCTAGGCGGCATTTTCCTATTATGAAATAAGAAGATTAGTTTTAGACAGGAATCAATATACACACTTATAGAACTGGGAATTTAGGAAATGTGGAGATTATCAATATATATTCATAGGGTGGGCATTAGCATATCTTTATTTATGTGTTGTGCTCCTGAGCATACTAACATAAACTTAGTATGCCTATCCATTTGGCAGTTGGAAACCTTTATTATGCACCTAAATCCTAGACCATGCTTTGATGCCAACTTTGTCACACCTCAATCCTCAGCACGTGATCGGTGTAGAAGATTACTGTTAGGAAAACTTCTACAAGACTAATCATGCAAAAAAAAATGACATACCAAAAATGCATATTTACATCAATGCATACTCAAATATACAAAAATCAATTTCTATTGAAAATTTGACAGAGTTTCCTCTAGACTTTTGACATCTGGGCACAAGGTCTACATCATAATAAAAGGACTACATGTCTTGTACAATACCTGTATGACAAAATTAAGTTCACAGTAGTCCAAACATTACAAGACTATACTTATTGGGCTTTAATCAGACAAAACATATATGTACAACTATTAAACCAACTGCCAAATTTTTTCACCACCATTATACCTTAAATCTTCGCAGGAGAGGATCCACTCAGTCAACAGGAAGATCCAAAACCAAGATGAGGTGGAGGGGTCATACGTGTATCCTTAGGCTCTAAAAAACATGGAAAGAAAGGAGTGAATTTCATAGAAACTTAGTGAGTAGATAATCTTATAAAAACTGAATCATCATTTATAAGTTTTGTTTGAAAATAACATAGTCGTGAAAATAAGCTTACCCATTTAAATATACATGTATCCCACAATAAGTTGGAAACTTCAATCATTAAGATGATAAGTAGTTGAAAATGCAATATTCAATAATATAAAAATTCAATATCAAAATATATTACTATGAAAATACATTCAACTGGATTCCCAATGAACAAATTCAAGAGGTAACCATCATAATATAACATGATCATTATCATAAGCCATCCAACATATTTGCCGGATGCTCATGAACAACCTATACATCTCCTTACACTTCTTTCCTTATCTACTCCTGCCCGGGGAATTAACATGTTCCTAAGTGTACTTGAGGGTTACCACCCAATTTTTTAGTGGATCCAGTATCCTAATCATATTCAAAACATATCACATAACATAAAGATCTTTATATAGGTAAGCAGCATTTATCAAAACATATAGTAACCTGCTGATGCATTTTCATGTCCATTTGTCAAGGAGAAAAATAAAGTTATCAATTTTAATAACATAGATCAAGATGAAAATGCATAATTTTGTCACAATAAATCATGTTCACAACATATACAACGTACAAATAAACTGTTGAAAGTCACATTAATATAAAAGAAAATTCCATTGTTTTAAAGGAATTTTAATACTTCACATACTAAGAAAATTATTACAAATGGGATTCAGTATAAGAAGAGGATTATCCATTTACCTCAAACACTTCTTAGAAGCTAAATCAGCTAACTTGGAGAATGGAGTTATTCAACCCATTCAAATATAGTCAGCATCAAAATGAATTCTTGGACTCAAGTTTAAGGTCCTTTACTTAAGCATATTTATCTTATAATGATATATGACTACACTATCCTAAACTAAAAATTCTCAAATCTATCACAAAAGTACCTACTTAGAAAAATTAGCTGGAACTCTAAATTTATTAGTGTTGGTGTGCTTAATCCTTTAGTAGAAGTTTCACTGAAACAAGATAATACATAAACAACAGGAAATTTTTAGCTTTTCTCAATTTTGCATAGTGAGGGTTTTAACTAACCCTTCTTGAAAACTTGATGTAAGTATGCTATAAAATAAATCTTTTGTTCTAGGATTACTCACCACTGTCCAAAGTGTAGGTGGGAAGCTCACCACCATCCTGATCATCACTAGTGGCTAAACTGCTGCAATAGGGGAGAGGGAGCTATTGTTCAATGGTAGAAAGGAGATGCTGGAGATAAAGGAATAGCTTGGAAACACTCAGGAAGTGCCAGGCCAAAAAGAAGCAACTCGTTGGAAAGCACGCTGAGGAGGAAGATAGCTTCACTAAGTTGGGGCCAGAAAGAAGGAAGTAGAAGTGCCGAGTTGAGCTAGCACTAGAAAAATTGCCAGAGGATGTTGAATGGAGCTCGGTCCTTGCCAGAGCTCGCCAAAGAAGAAGGGACATTGACGGAAGAAAAAGAAGAATGTTGGCATGCAGAGGAAATTTCAGGAAGTAAGGAAGTAACACATATAAGTGAGAAGCCAGCTGAGGAGATTTTTATAACATGAAGTAAAATGGAGAAATTTACATTTTGACCTCATTGACCCAGTAAAAACTTCAATGAGGTCCTCCTACAAAAAGGAATAATTTCAATTCAACCCCAACAAAATTGTGAATCTTCACTTTAGTCCATAAGAAAATATATTTTATTTTTATTTTCTTATTTTTATTTATTGAGGCATTACATTTATGGCTTCACAGGATATGCAATACTACCAGTAGGGTAAGTCTGACTTCCCATTACTTTAGGAGATTTGGACTACCAAGCCATTATTCTGGCAGATTTTCTAATTATAGATTATCCCTTAGCGTACAATGTGGTGCAACAGTGACTTACCATGAATGACCTAGACATGGTCACATCTATTAGAACCCTTACCATCATATTCCTAACTCCCAATGGGGTCGGATGCATGAGAATTGAGCAGTAAGTAGCTCAACGTTGCTACAAGGATACGGTCAAACTAGGAGTAAAAGGGTAGAAGGTCAATGTGGTGTCTGGCAGAGAGCAATAATCTAGGAGTACAATAAGAGTTAGCCACGACCTTGACCCTCGTAAGGTAGAAGCAGAAAAAGCAATTAGTCTAGTAAAAGATCTTGAAGACGTATGGGAGGCAGATGCTGAAAGGTGCCCCAAGCTGGGAAAGAACCTATCTCCAGATGTAAAAACCCAACTAGCTGAATTCCTTAAGGCCAACTTGGATGTGTTCACCTGAAACCATGAAGACATGGTAGGAATTGATCCTGAAGTCATGTCACACAAGCTTAACATAGAACCTTAACACAAACCTGTGCACCAGAAAAAGAGACCGATGACTGCTGAGCGATATACTACTCTTAAAGAAGAAGTGAATAAATTTCTAGCCAATAAGTTTATCCACGAAGGTCATTATCCAACCTGGGTAGCCAACCCTGTGCTTATGAAGAAAAAGAATGGGAAGTGGAGAACCTGTATTGATTTTACAAAACTTAACAAAGCATGTTCGAAGGACAGCTTCTCTCTCCTAAGAATTGATCAGCTCATGGATACAACTGCTGGCCATCAGCTTTTTAGCTTTATGGATACTTACTTGAGATATAATCAAATCCCTATGAACCCATAAGACAAGGAACAAACTTTATTCATCATTGACTGTGGCTTATATTGTTATAAGGTGATGCCCTTCGGATTAAAGAATGCGAGGTCAACTTACCAGTGGTTAGTAAATATGATGTTTAAGGAATAGATTGGCAAGACAATGGAGGTGTACATAGACAATATGCTAGTGAAATCTAAATAGGTAGCCAACCACGTATGTGATCTCAAGGAAATGTTCCAAATTCTAAAGAAATATCAAATGAAGCTAAATCCACTCAAGTGCGTATTTGGAGTGGCTTTAGGAAAGTTTCTCGAATTTATGGTAAATAACAGGGGAATTGAGGTGAACCCCGATAAAATTAAAGCTCTAATTGACATTAGATCACCAATTGGAATCAAAGACGTATAGAGCCTTTATGGCCAGATTGCAGCACTCAGTAGATTCATCTCGAAAGTAACAGATCAGTGTATCCCCTTCTTTGATGCATTAAAAAAGGCTAAATACTTTGAGTGGACTGAGCAATGCAAAATTGCCTTCCAGTAGTTCAAAAAATACATGGGTCGAGCTCCTCTCTTGTCCAAACTGAAGGAAGGTGAGAAGCTCATAATTTACTTAGGAGTATCACAACAAGCTCTTAGTGTAGCCCTCATATGAGAAAAAAAGTGGAGCATAATTTATGGTTTATTATGTAAGTAAAAGATTGTTAGATGTAGAGATGTGGTAATTGCCAATGGAGAAGCTCGTTTATTGCCTCGTGATTGTATCAAGGAAGCTGAGACCATATTTCCAAGTGCACAACATAGTGGTGCTAACGCAATTCCCACTAAGGCAAATCCTATAGAAGACTAATGCTTCAGGTCGTTTACTCAAGTGGGTAGTTGAGCGAGCTCAATTTGACATTGAGTATAAGACGAGACCAGTAATCAAAGGACAAGCCTTAGTAGATTTTATTATAGAATTCATGGACCTATAGAGGATGAAATGAAGGCCCTGAAGGCTCTATATTAGGAGTTATATGTTGATGGGTCATTAAGCGAGCAAAAAGCTGGGGTAGGAGTGCTTCTTATCAGCCTAGAGAAGCACAAAATCCTCTGCACACCAAGATTTGGTTTTCAAGCCACAAATAACAAAGCTAAATATGAAGCATTATTGGCAGGGCTTTGTCTAGCAAAAGAGATGAGAGCTAAAAACCTAAAAATATTTAGCGACTCGCAGCTTATAGTTTTCACGTACGAGGTGAATACCAAACAAGGGGTCAAAATGGCCATTTACCTTCAAAAGGTTAGGGAACTGCTTGACTTGTTTTAGTAATATGAGGTTAATCAAATTTTGTGAGCTCAAAACACATATGCATATGCATTAGCTCATTTGGCCACAATAAGAGATGCAGATTTCCTAGGAACAATTACAATGGAGTTCCTTCCATCACCAAGCACAAACCAGAAAGATGCTATGATGGTAATTGTTGTGGCAAAGGACTTATAGATGTATGCAATCCTGGATTACTTGCAAGATGGCAAGTTGCCATAAGATAAACTTAAAACACATCGTCTACTAGTTCCAGCAGCCATATATTGTATCTTCAATGACATGTTATATAAAAAGAGATTCTCTACTCCATTCATATAGTGTATAGATGGTAATGATTGTGTCACCATCCTGAAGGAAATTTATACCGGTCATTATAGGAACCATGCTGGAGCTATCTCTAGCTCAAAAGGCACTCTGGTAAGGATTCTATTGGCCAACAATGAAGTAAGACGCCCTCAATCTCGTAAAAAGATGTGATAAGTGCCAAAATTTTGCTAAATTCCTGCAAACTCCACCAACTTATCTGTAATAAATGGTCAGTCCTTGGCCCTTTAGGATTTGGGGCATGGATATGATTGGACTACTCTCGACAGGACATAGGAATTGTAAATATATGGTAGTAGCTGTTAACTATTTTACCAAATAGGTAGAGGCTAAAGAACTCATAGAAATATCCTCTTCAAAGATTGAAAAATTTGTATAGGCTATTATTGTTTGCAGTTTTGGAGTCCCATAACAGGTCATGACTAATAACAAGACCCAATTTAATAATGTGCAATTCATCAAGTTCTGCAACAACCTCAAAATTGTGAAAAGCTTTTCAACCGTAGACCATCTACAAGCCAATGGGCAAGTTAAAACTATTAACAAGATCATACAACAGATCTTAAAAATAAGGTTGGAGGCTAAGAAGGGAGCATGGGTAGATGAGCTACAGAAAGTACTTTAGGCTTATAGAACCACAGCTTATAGTACCATAGGAAAAACTCCCTTCTCGATGGTATACGGATCTGAAGCCATGATCCTAACAGAACTTGAAGTGACTTTACAACAAAAAGTAACATTTGACCCAGAAGTTAATGACTAGCTACTCACTGTAAATCTTGATCTCGTAGAAGAGAATTGAGAAATAGCTTGCCTCAAAATTGTGACCTACTAGCAACGGGTCATGAGTACTATAATAGAAAGGTCTAAGTTCGGAGCTATAAAATTGGTGACCTTATATTGCACCTTATTCTTCCTGGAGCTCGCAAGGCCAGTGAAGGGATGCTAGGTTTGAACTGGGAAGGCCCTTACATTATTTAAAAAGACTTGGGGAATGGAGCTTATCATTGAGCAAATATGAATGGAGATGAGTTCTCGTGAGCTTGAAATGCTAAGCATCTCTGCCCGTACTATCAATAAATTTTAGTTCACCCTTTAATTCCTGTAACATTACATCTCTGTTTGTTAATATCTAAATAAACTCTAAATAAATTTTCAAGGTATTATATAGGAAATGAATTCTCAAACGAGCTATCTTGCTAATTAAGGCTCATTCAAATTGACCAAAAGGTCATTATTTATGACCCACTGAGTAACAAAATTGCTGTAACTTGTGCTAGTTAAGGCACAGCTCTTATGCGACCTACCTGGGCACACATGCTATCAAAGGCATAGCCCTCATGTGACCTGCTCGATAACTCAATTCATTATTAGCTGAGGTGCAACTTACCAAGAATACCTAACAAATATACATTATCTTACTTGAGCAAATATACATTGTCCTAGTTAATCTGACAAATATACATTACTTTGCTTGGTAAATATACATTGACTTGGGTAGTGGACAAATATACATTGCTAGCTTGGTAAATATACATTGTCATGGTTAGCTAACTGAAGACACATTAATGCAACTTATTAGGCATTCAATTATTAAGCTATGATTTGCTAGTAGAAATCTTACATGCAATCTATAGAGCATTCAAACATGGAAACTAAAGAACAAAGCAGAAATATTGTCATTGAAGAACCTCTTTAGGGAGGTGAATGTACATATCGGAGCTCAAAAATTACAACATCATGGCCTGTTAAGAAGACTAGCCCTCAAAAGCTGAGCTTTTGTGAAGTGGAGGATTAGTATGTGAGGCAAGCAGGTCATCCATCATTTGATCGTCAGTAGCCTCCACGACCTGCGAGCTACTCTCCTTTTAAATAATGCCCTGAGTAGAAAAAACTTCACCTGCAGGCTATGCATCCTTATTGGGAGAAGTTGTCTTCACATCCTCCTCAAAGCCTTTAATGGTTTCATGAACATTCCATCTCTGGGTGCTCCTCCCATAAGGTGAACAAAAAGTTCATGGAAGTATCTTTTTCTACTTTGGTAACTAAGGCTATAGTTTCTGCCTTAGCTCGAGCAATCTCTTCTTTTGCCACAACAGTTTCATTCTTGGTCGCCTCTTTCTCCCTCTTAGCATCCTCAACTCGCTGCATTGTCATGGCCAACTCACCTTTTACTTTGGCTAGATCATTAGCCATTTTATTAAGCTCAGAGGTAATGATGGACTTGATAGCATTGTGGTTTGCTACCTTATGAGATAAAGCATCCTTGGCTTTTTTCTTGGCAGCTTCAGCATTTCTTGCTATGTCTTCCAGCTCCAATGCCTTGACTCTTATGGTGGCTAGATCACCCTCAAGCTTTTTCTTGTCCTCTTCCCAAACCAGAAGCTCATCCCCTAGCTTAATGGTCCTCAGTGTGCTCTACAAAGTCAAATAATTGCATTAGCTCACAAAGAGGCAAAAGAATCAAAGTCAGAGGACTTAACTTATCAGTAGTCCATGATGGACTATTTAGCTTATCAGACCCTCACTAGACATCTTTGACTCCAGTGCTTAGGTACAGGTTCCCAGAGTCTGGTCCACACTCTCCTTGGGAAAGTTAGAATATGCCCCCATTCTTGGGTAGAGGCCGTCAGGTTGCCCCTTAGCCTTGGCCTAAGATGCAACTTGCTTAGAAGCAATTTCTTTCCTTTGTCCACTTTTTACTTCTTAGCAGCGGGCTCAAGCAAGGGTGAAACCTTGACCGGCTCAATGACAAGCAACTGTGAGATAAGAACCAGCATCTGTGAGGTCACTACTGTTACAGCTAGAGAAGATTGGCTTACGATAGCAAAGGTTACAGCAGCAATGAAGGTTGATGAGGTTACGACAGTAGTAGGATCTGCAGACTAAGTAAAGGCTCGAGAACCACGAAGGTTCAACCTCACCATTCCTTCAGACTCTTGGAAACTTGCTGGACCAACCTTTTTGATCTGGCATGCTCTGATGTCTTCAGTAAGCTCGATGTTAAGTGTCAGAGCAAACTTATGTGAATGTAAAAGCTCCTAATCAAATTTGAGGTCATTCCTGAAGTCGTTCATAGTAGCGAACCGAACCAGCACTTCAACTTCCTTAGTCCCTAATACTGGTTTCTCCTTACCAGCTCTTTTTTCAAAATAAAAACAGAAATGTTAGATCGAGAAAGGAATAAACAATTTCATGCAAGCTCGCACATCCTCAGCTCATTTACCAAGAGAAAGGACGAAACCAAAATTACAAAGATGGACAAGAAACGTAAAACCAATGGGTTTTATAGTTCCCCTCATTAGATTTTCCCTTTGCATCACCTTGCGGCAAAATTTTCTTGAACTCGGTTTGTTAAGTTGGAAGATAATAAAACCCATCCTGAAAACCCTTGTTGAAAGAGGTGGGAGATTATTCCTAAGATAAACAAAGGCTAGGGAGGTGAGCTGAGGATAGAAATTTGGGGTAAGTTGGCATGGGCAAAGTTTTATTTTATTCAATAACTCCACAATATATGGGTGAATTGGAAATCTAAGCCTAACATCAAGGTGGTGAGTGCTGATAAGTAGAAAATGTACCTATAAAAATACCCGATTTTATCTCTTAATTAGTCATTAACTTGTAGTTTTTGTCTATCTTTTCC
>JANHAO010019605.1:0-13155 GCA_026873985.1 Saraca asoca
ATAGTCAATATATAATATAATTAATTGTGACATATTATCTTATTATTTTACACAAATTTTATTTCTTTCTTATTTTATTTTTTAAGTTTTTTGGAAATTTTTTCTTTTTCATTTTATTTTTTATTTTTATTTTCTCTTTTTCTTATTTTTTAAAATAAAAAAATAAAATAAAAAAGAAGTATGGGGTATTTTGATATTTTGTGAAACTTGAGGGGAGAAAATGATAATAGTTTATTTTCTAGGGGGTAAAATAGAAATAATTTCACAGAAAAATCATTAAAAAAAGTACCACGTGGCCCAATCTCAGTTTGTCACGTGTTTCTGAACCCGTGCAAGCCACACGAACAAATAATTGAAATAACAACACGCTGGCGTCTCCCATGACTCAGAAATTAAAAAAAAAAAAAGGAAAAGAAATAGCTAGTTGCACGGAGAAGGCCAAAAAGATAAAACTGCCTCGAATTTTGAACCACCTCGATCCCATGCCACCGTCCCCGTCAACTCATGTGTGTTGTGGGACCAACCCTGTCCCGGTGGGGCCCTTTTCTTTTCCCTTATAGGAATACTAATAGAACCTTTTCGTTTTGTCCTTTTCTTATTATTTTCATAATTTAAATTATTATTTCGCCATATTCTCATTCATGCACCTTTCTTTTTCCCATTTTTTTAATATTTCATTGGTTTATTTAATTATAATTTACTATTACTTTTATATTCGTGTTAACCGGCCGACCCAACGGGGGAGCAGGTGACATTAACGTTAGCTTTAGCGCAGTTTACGACAACTTTGCCTCATTTTAACCGCAGGTTCGTACGGAGTTACTCTGGGTTAAAAACATGGAAGATTCCGAAAGAGTGTCAGGGCTACTTTTTTCTTCCCAGATTACCCTTGTACTTCTGGTCAGATTTTCACTGGATTGCCATTGTACTTTTACTTTTTCATTTTTGTGGTCAGAACTTCAGTTTGTCAAATTTACGACCGTCATAGTTGAAACCTGAAAAATTCAATGTTCCAGAATAAACAGGAAAAAATAAAGAAAATAGGAAGATAAATGTTGAAATGAGAAACACATTGACCTGCCGACTTTCCCTTGATGGAGTGTTTGGCTACTGAGAAAAATAAGTTCAAATTTGAGGAAAATATCAATTTGTTGTCTAATACTTAAATGGATTATACAGTTTTCCGTAGCACTTTTACAATTGTATTTATCTTTGTTGAGGGATGGTATAGATTTAAGGCTTAATTGTAATTTTCCTCTTCTTAATATAAACTTCCATTAGATGTTAAAGTTATATTTTGATTTTTTTAACTATTAAATTAGATCAAACTATATTCAATTAGATAATTTTCATCAAATTAGAAACATTAAAATTGATGTGGCATAATTTTTTCAATTTAACAGGATAGCGTGAATCAAATTCATCATTTTTCATTTGACAAAAATTAGTTAATTGGATCTAGTTAATAAGTAAGCAGATAAAAAAATTAATATTTAGAGAGATTAAATTGATCAAAGTGTATATCAGGAGATGAGAATTGTAATTAAGTCTAGGTTTAATTATTTTAAAATTTTCAGAAAAATAAATGTAAAATCTCTCATCCTTTAAAAAGTAAAGTTATTGAATAAATAAAAAGATAGAAAAAAAATGATTTTGACCTGAAAAAGTAAATTCTGTCACCTCGTTTGAAAAGTGGAATACTAAAAGCTGAGCTGTTATTTTGAATAAATCCTCAGTTAATAGGAATTGTAGTATTTTTTTTTTTTGTTAGAAGAATTGTAGTAACTTTTACCTCAATAAAAAATAATTCACAAAGCACACAAATCATCCTTTTCGCATGAAGTTTTTGTAGTATATATATATTAGAACAATATTACTCATTTATCCATGATGTATATAATGCCATTCAGTAAAGATATTGTAACTTCTCTTGAAGATCTAAATTTCTTTATGCTAATAGTTTATGTTGGTTGTGATTTTTGTATAAAGATATCTCATGATGCTATTCGTTTCTTGTATTGATCTCTTTTAATAGTCATTGAGGGATTATGTAAAAGTGAGATTCTAAATATATCAATATTTCCTTCAATTAGGGATATAAATGAATTAAATTATTTATGAGTAATTTGAGATCAAATCGTTAAAATGTCAATTCAAATTTAGTTTTTGACGAGTTGATTTTGATTAATACATAAATTGAATTTGAATTTTTTATTATTCAACTCAAATTGTTTACTAAATCAATAATAAAAAAATATTTTTTATTTTTATCTTATATATAAATAATATAGCATATAAAAAATTTAATTGAATTCTTAATTGTTGAGATTACATGAAGAAGCTTGTTGTTCTGGCCAAAACAATTAGTTTTTAATATTTGCTATTTTCTATTTTAAATTTATGAGTAATTTCACATGCAATTTCAATTCCAAATAAATCAAATTCTTTTTCTTATGGTTCGAGACAGGGATAAATTTAACAAAAAATTTCCATATCTCACACGGAGTGTATATACAATTTATCAAAGACTATTCCAATATATGCATGCTATCATCAGGGGCGGACGCAGGAATCTGGGCCAATGGGGCTGGTCCGAATCCAAAATAAGAAAATTTATAATTTAGCTCTAAATTTTTTATTTTTTTCACTAAGATCCATTTTTAAAGATTTTTTTCAATTTAATTCCTGTTAAATTTTCAATTTATTCCTTCTATCAAAATTTTTTTTTTAATATTATAATATTTTTTTTGAAAAACTTGAGTGAGGGCTTGAGCCCCCACTAGGCATACGTTGGGTCCGCCCCTGGCTATCATCCTCTTTCTTCAAAACTTTGAATATCTCAAGTTAGAATTTTATTGCTGGATCTGACTGCCTTAACGTGCATGGCTAATGCAATGTATTGGAAGACAAGTTTAATACTAACATAGAAAAATATTCCACTTTAGGTTAATGACATATTGCAAACTTCCATCAGCTGCTAGATGTAAAATCAAGCCCAAAACAACAACCATCTTAAAGAAAAAGGATAAAATATGCAGAAAAAAGAAAAAGGAAGAAGAAATTTGGCGTCTGCGATGTCTGATTCTGATTGGAAAAATCAAATATAAGGAAAAAAGGCAATTGAAAGGAGAAATCACTGTTAGAAACATGTATGATTTGTATATACGGATGCATGAAACTCGCGAATTCAACACAAGTTAGGTGATTCAACATACAGCTTTTCACTGGTCAAACTAGGTGAAGCAACCCTCTTATTTCTTTACTATTAGGTAGCTTAGGTTTAGAACTTGGAAGCCCAAGTTTTGCATATTCAACTAATAATAGTATTTGTTATTTTTTTATAACCAACTTTTTGTGTATAAATTTCACTGTTACGATGTGATTTTGAACAGTTCAATAATATATAAATATTGTTCTAAGTTTTTTTTTTTTTAAAAAAAATAGTAATATTCATTCATCTTAGAATAAAATAACCTAAATATCGTACTTTGAATAACAAAGAAAAAGTTAAAGTGCTTTTAGGATATGAAGGAAGATTTGTGAGTTGAACATAAATTATAAATTCTCAAGAAGGAAAAGAAAATATATTCTTTGATCTAAGCTGGTTTAATTCTACATTGTGCTCACAGAAAACAACTTATTTTAAATTAGTTATCGATTCTATTAAGGTTAATTCCTTTAAAAGAATGTTAAAATTATATGGCATGGCTGAATAATAAGATAGAATTGTGAAGCAGTGAATAATATAATTCTTTTACATAAAAATGCATCAAATCTAACATTTTATTTATATGAGGTGTATGCAATAATTTCAATTTCAAATTTGGTATTCGTTTTGTTTTGTCTTTGCAACACCTAGATTAACAGCAAATTCATCCCTTATTAACATCATATTTTGAAAAACTTGTTGGGGGAACGATTAAAATTAATATATATAATTTTGCTCTTGTTGCCATACTGCCTTCTCAAAAACTAAAACAATATTATTGTATGATGAAATAAAATTAATATATATATATAATATTATTGTATGATGAAATAAAAATAATTATGGGTAGAAAATGAATTTTTATCAATTTTTTTTTGTATATATGATCGCAATAAACAATTTATATATTTAGTGATGAATATTTTCCAAAATATTTCAACATAGTTGTAATGAGTTTTGAATTTTTTTTGTTAATTTTTTATATAGAAAGTAAATTTAGATAGAACAGAAAAATCACAAGGGAAGTGGATTACAACCACCCCCACTACAAATTTTGTAATAGTTTATTTGGAAGTAAAATAGGTGAATAAGAAGAAAAAATAATATTACACTCATATTTATATTCTAATATTTAATATATTCTTTTTAAAATTAATTAAATTGTTCTTATATCCATAAAGGTAAAATTCAATTGACGAATATATCTTATAGTTTTAATATTTTTTATCGGTTAAAAGTAAATCCCTTCTTTAAGAAATTTACAATGAGTATATTTTTGCTTATTTTTGGTGGTAGGAGTAGTTTTGATAATGATTAGATGAATGAAATTTTCATAATCATAATTGCTAATTTCCCAATGCTAATATTGTGGCATCATGATGCGCAAGCACTTTACTCATCAAGTAGGTGAATTTTACTCTGAAATCTGGTCAAGGATAAAATTACAAAAATGCCCATATGATTATTTTACCCTTTTTTATCGAAGTAAAAGTAAAAGGCAGAGCAAAGCAAAAGGTTGCAGATCATTTTCCTTCGGCATCTGGGTATTAGATTGCCTTTAAAAACAATGACCACTTATGTTTGCGTTAATATGTGTTAATTAAAGTTTAATGTGACTATATTTGTATTTTTTTATTTTTAAAAATATATATTCATATTTTTTTAGTTGAGTGTGTGTTTAAAATGGAGTAAAAAAAAATGTTAGTATATATTTTTTAAAATAAAAAATATAAATATAATTACATTAACATTTAGAGAAGGTGAATATAATTTAACCTTAACACAAAATAAATGGATGGAGGTAAAAAATAGAAAAAGTATTTCTTCTAAATTTTCGAGAAGCCAATAAAATTTGATCTTTTTCAATATGTTATGATAATGTTAAATTAAACAATTAGTAACTATGTTAATAGCGATGAGCTAAATCCATATGTTTAATTTGGTTTTCGTTTCATGTACTTTTGTTTAATAATTATATATACAAATTTTATGTATTAAATTATATAAAGCATACGATAAATAAATTACAATTTTAATCCCTTATTTAAAGAATTCTTTTTTTTTATTAATTTTTTGATTAATTTATTAATTTTACTGAATGTAAGGATCTTTGAACTTAATCTTGTTCTTCAACTTGAATTCAGATTTTTTTTTTCCAATTTGATGAAAAATAGGGCCTTTATACTTAAGTTCTACTTTAATGGCGAAGATATGAAGTTACCATCTTAAAGATTTTACTTGGTTTCTTGAAACTCTTAAAAAATATTTTTGGTTATAAAAACTTGTATTATTGATTTATTAAAAAAAATAAAACTTTGTGTTTGATATCTTATAGTTTGGAAAACTTTTACCTGGAAGGCCTTTTGTCCGGAAAGCTTTCCATTAATTTTTTTTATGTTTCTTTTTCTTTTTCTATTTTTTCTTTTCTCTGATAGACTTGAAAACTCCTTTTATAGAAGTACTCGAAATTTTATCTAATTGGCTACAAAAGTTTTGCATCCTTTGTGGTTTTCTCCCTTGTTTAAGAGTTAAAGACTCTTTTGTTTGAAATATTTGAGATTTTATCTCATTGATTATAAAAGTTTTTATCTTATCTCTTGGAGATTTGAATATTACTCTATGGGAAAGCATTTGAAATTTTTCTCTTTTTGTTTATAAAAATTTATGTCTCTAATCTTTTCTTGAAAGATGTAAAGACTAGTTTATGGGAAAGTACTTGATACTTACAAAAGTTTATACCTTCTATCTTCTTCTTAGAGGGGTCGAAAGATGTAAAGACTATCTTGTGGGAAAGTACTAAAAGTTTTCTCTCATTACTTACAGATGTTTATGTTTTTTATCTTCTTCTTGAATGGGTCAGAAGATGTAATGATTATTCTGCGAAAAAACATTTAAAATTTTCTTTTCTTACTTATAAAAGTTTATTTCCTAGTTATTAAAAATTGGAGGTGTTCATAAAAAATTTTCTCAAAATAGTTTCAAATTTCTTTATTTTTTTTACATTGAAAATAAAGAGATTTAAATATAAGGCATATAATAAATTGTCTAAACCTCACATCTTGAGAGTTATGTGAATTTCTTAAATTTTATCTAAATGAAATAAAATCTTTTATTATTTCTTGTCGGCCACATTTCTTCGAAAATGTTGGATCATAGCTAAACAAGGCAAAGATCAACTCCTACTGAAATAAAGATCAATTGAATTAGTGATTGTGATCATCATAACTTCTTTAATATCAAAGTTAGTCATATTAAGAAGAATGCAAAGCCAAAGTGATCAAAAGAGTGTCAAGAACAATGTATTTGAGTTCTTTTTACAATGAAAAGTCGCTAAGTGCGATCGATTGGTGATCTATAGATGCTCACGGCATTGTCAAGATGATCACTTGACAAATGGCTATAACAAAATTGCAAACTCAGACGTTACTTCCTTGTATTTTTTTTTTGTATGGATAAATTATCTTATTTGATTTATAATATTGTTAATAATAAAAAATGAATTCCGATAAGAATCGGTAGATTTAATGTTGTTTTTTCTCATCTTATGTTTATAGATGACTGTAATTCTGTTATTTGAATAAGCTTTTGAGAATTAGATTGAGATGGTTTTTCAATGTTTATAGTCTTTTTGTATGCTTTCAGGTCAAAAAGTGAATTACATTAAAACTAATATTTTTTTCTTTAGAAATATAAAAGCTTATGTATGTGATAAAATTATTCATTGATGTAGTTTCTCTCCTACCATGGATTTTGGCATTTATTTAGGGATCATTTAAGTCATAAATAGGTCAATAAAAATACTTTAGCCATATGATGAAGAAGGTTTATGATAAATTAGTTGGTTGAAAATCTAAATGTTTTTCAATGATCGATAGAGTAGTGTTGGCAAAATTTATTATGGTTACTTTACCTGTTTATACCATACAGTTCTCTTCAATTCCCATTACTACTATTAAGGATATTGAGCATTATTAACATTTTTTTTCTTTATTTGGGCCATGATAATACTGAGAGGAGAATCTATACAATTTCTTTGAACAAAATATGTCAATCAAAGCTTTTTGGAGGTTTAAGCATTAAAGACTTATGTGACATGAATGTGCTTGCTTGATGAAAATTGTTAGAAAACTTAGTGCTAGCTCATCTGATCTTTAGGTTCGAGTTTTGGAAAGCAAATATGCAAGAGGGAAAGATTGGGCCAGAAATGTTGAGGTAAGAAACTCCACTTCTGTTTTATGAAAAACTTTATGTCATGTATTACACTATATCTAGAATGGAGTATTGGGGATGACAAATCTATGAACTTTTGGAATGATATCTGGCATATGATTTCTCCTTAAAGGATCATGTGTTTGGATCCTTTCTCTTTTACATGAATGATTATATAGTGTCTCAATTTGTGAATGATGATAGATGCTAGAATCTGGATGTGATTAATAATTTTCTTCCTCATGATAGATATTGTTGTTAAATTTCATACTATTTTGCCTCTTTCTTCTGAAACTGATTCTGATATTTTGTAATGGAAAATAAACAATTAGAGAATTTTTTCAGTAAAAGATGCTTATAGCTTGATTAGGAAAATCAAATGTGATTTTAGGAATGTGATGTAGAAGCTTATATGGTGTTGGAAGAGCCTTGAACACATTAAATTATTCATTTGACGTGCTTGTAATAATGACTTGCTTATGAATAATGAAAGAAGTAGGCACAGAATTGGAAACCCTTCTCATTCTTGTTGTAATTACTCTTGTGGGAATATACTGCGTGTTCTTTGGGACTGTTTGAAAATTAAAAATGTCTTATTTTTGCTTATTAGAGCTAGTCATTGTGTCTAATTTTTCAAATTATATATTTATGATTGGCTTCATACCAATCTTATAGGTTGTTTGGGTTTATTTGATACTATTGATTGGCCTATTATTTTGAACATAACAATTTGGTATTTTTAAGATGTAGGAATAAGAGCATTTTTTAGTTTTCTTTTATTTTCCCTCATTTTCTAGAGGCTTATTATGAATCATATTCAAGATATAAATCATTCTACTACTATTATAAAGGATCTAGGATCTCATCCCAATTATGACTTTGTTAATATAAGTTAGGTTCTGCTTATGCAGGATTGAATGAAGGTTAATGTTGATGTTATTACAAGGTCAACCCCTTTCATATTTAGCTATGGTATGCTTGTTTGAAATGCAAATGGAACTTGATTGAGTGGTTTTATTAAGAATCTGGGAAGTTGTCATTCTTTTGTTGTTAAAATATATAGTATTTTGGAAGCTCTCAAGTTAATTTAGAATATGTTATGGGTGATTTCTAACAAAGTGCAAAATGGACTGACAAAAGCTTAACAACCGTAAAGATCCAGCTCACGACAACCTGAGATCGCTGAGCCGAGTTGAAAGGTTGTTAAAGGAACGAGCTTGAACAGATAGGCTGCGAAGAGATGAGCTCGGGTTGCTAAGCTAAGAGGTCAGACCGTGAAGATGTGATGCACGAGCCCCGAGATAAAATAAGGCCCGAATACATTAGAGTCCAACTTGTGTAGCTAATGGTTCACTCAGAGCGAGCTTTCATCACCAAGTGCGCGCACGACCTCCACTGACCCAAAACAGCAGCGATCCCGAACAAAGTTCACAACACATAGCATCTCGCCCAGTTAGTAGCTCGCCACAAACAAGACCAGAAGCATACACCCTTAAACAACTTCTAATGCCCATCTGTAAGAACCAGCATGTAGGGCTCACCTGCAGAAGCCAATTTACAGGATCTGTACTTGTCATTTACATTTATTATCTGATATAATATATTATAATATATAAAATTATATTTATATCCTCCTCTCCTTTATAAATAAAAGGAAGGAGTTTACTGTAAAGAACATTTTGCTAAAGTACCAAAAACTCTATTGAAATTTCTCTTTATGTTAATAAAAGTTACTGTGCACGTAGGGACGGTGCCGCCAGATTTTTGGCGAACCATGTTAAAAACTTCTATTCTTTCTCCTTCATTCTCTCCTTCTTCAACCTGCTCACCCATAAAACAGCTTGAGTTTCAAAAGCATTTTTGATTGGTTGGAATTTGGTTTAGAATCGAATTTCACCATCAATAGAATACGAGATATAAAATGATGAAAATGTTTCTAATATAAAGTTATGATCCTTATTTGGTTAATGTTGGGTAATACTTTTTTTGGATTGATAAGTTAGGACCATTCATATTAAGAGAGAGGGAAATCAATGCTAAAATTAGGTCATTTTGTATATTCTTTCCTATGAATTGGATTTTACTATCTTCAATACTATTCCTCTTAAAATTAACTTTTTATTATTAGTTGATGTGATTATCAATTTTACTATTCATACAATTTGTTTATAGTTTGTTTTTTTTTTTTTAAATTTTACTCTATTTCTTTTTAAAAAAATTAAAGTCAAAATAAAGAGATTATTTAACATGACATAATTATACGAACTGGTCAGCGAAGTGATCACTGTATTTCAATACATTTACTTGAACAATGTGTAACGTGTGAAAAAAAGCATACATGATGCTTTCTCAATTTCTTTCCCACTTCTTCTCGGTACCTACCAAAATAGGCATATCTCCCCACGTGCCCTCCATGCCTATATGATGCCATCAGTTCACCATTTTGATAAAACCTCAGTAACTCCATCACCCTCGTAAATCCCCACCCGAACCAAGGGCGAAATGGTAAACATCATTTAAGCTCTCACCTGCTCACCACTCTCCTTCATATATAAAACCCCAAGATATTGTCATTTCTCCATTAAAATCAATCACAAAGCTTTGTTTTTTCTCTCACCGTTTCTCATTAAGTGAAAGAAAGTCTCAATCTTTTCCTTCCTCCAAATCTTTTGCAAACAGATAAAGGTCGTCTTTGATTCGCTGATTTTACAGGGATAGAAAGATGTGTGGAGGTGCTATTATCTCCGACTTCATTCCGGCGGCGGCGGCGGGAAGGTCTCGCCGTGTCACCGCCGATTACCTGTGGCCAGATTTGAAGAAATCCGCTTCAGGGAAGCGATTCTCGAAGTCACTGAGGCCTGAGTTGGTTGTTCTGGATGATGATTTTGAAGCTGATTTTAGAGAATTTAAGGATGATTCTGATATAGATGAGGATGAAGATGATGTTGATGTACTGGTTGATGCCAAGCCCTTTGCTTTTACTGCTGCTGCTAAGCATTCTAAGCCTCTTTCTCGTGGTAACTATTTCTGATCATCATTCCAATTATTTTTTTGGTTTATTTAGATTTTTTTGTATGAGTTTTTGGATTAGTTTTCTTACATGTGTTATTTTTATTTCTTATTTCCTTGAGGCTGCTGATGATTTTGGTTGGTGGAAAATGATGAGTTTTTCTCAATGATTTTGCCTTTCTATCTGTTTTTTTTTTTAGTGGAAATTTATTTTATCAGTTTTTCTAGGCTGTTCAAAATTATATTTTCTCTCTAGTGTGACAAAATTACAATGGATTTGATGTAATAAATCATTAAATCTTTTTTAAATCTTATTACTCCCTTGATGAAAAGTTTTTTTTTTAAAATATTACTCTATAATTCCCCCGTTTTTTTTTTTTTTTTGGGCATTATGTATTCTATAATTCACTTGTAAGTGACTTGGAATAATCAATATACTAGTAAGGGTTTGTGGATGGTGGATCTAATTGCAGATGGTCTCAATTACTTATCGACTTGTATAATTATAATTATGAAAGCTCAAATTGTTAAGAGATCTTAAATAATAATTTCCTGTTATCTGCAAAATGGTTCTTAGAATCCATTTTTTGCCTCACACTGTGTTGGTGATGTGAGTGGGTCGGTAATAGCGCAGCGGTAGTGCCCTTGATGTCTGCTATTAATTCTCAAAATATGGAGAAAATCATGATTTATGAACCGACTATGAGTTAAATCTGTTTTGTTCCTTTTAAATCCTTTCTTTCAGTTCAAGATTTGCTAATTGCTGATTTTTGTTAGTTCTATTCCTTTTGTTTTGGTTTTAATACTGGAATATAATAGTTTTTTGGTATGAAGCTGCAAAGGCCCAAATTCTATTGCCTGCTCTAGATTGCTTTTTACTGAATAACTTAACCTTTAAAAAATTGGAACTTTTTTTTTTTTTTCATCTGCAGAACAGGTGCTGGTGTTTTATGTACTTGCATGTTTGTTTTTGGTATCTAGAAATTGGTTTAGTTTGATATTATGTATATTTATGTATTTTCCAATTATATTGTAGGATCTGCAACTGCAAAATCTGAGAAGTTCAATGGACAAGCTGAAATGTCTGCAAAGAGAAAGAGGAAGAATCAGTACAGGGGAATCCGCCAGCGTCCATGGGGTAAATGGGCAGCAGAGATTCGTGACCCCGGAAAGGGTGTCCGGGTCTGGCTTGGAACCTTCAACACCGCTGAAGAAGCCGCAAGAGCTTATGATGCTGAAGCACGCAGGATCCGCGGCAAGAAAGCCAAGGTGAACTTCCCAGCAGAGGCTCCAGGTGCTTCCTCAAAGCGTATGAAGGCAAATCTAGAGAAACAGTTTCCTAAGGCAAATCTTAACTCTGTTCAGCCCAACATGAGCAAGAAATTCGATGTTGGAAATGACTTTGAGGACTATTATAGTCCTATGAGTGTGGTTGAACAGAAACCATTGGTTAATCGGTATGCTAACTTCGGCTCCTTCCCAGCTGGCAGTGGAGACGAATTTACATCCTTTGAACCGTCTGATGATGTCACCTTCTACTTCGGCTCGGATCAGGCGAGCAACTCATTTGATTACTCAGACCTCGGATGGGTCGAACAAGGCCCAAAGACTCCTGAAATCTCTTCCATGTTTTCCGCTCTTTCAGAAGACAAATCTGCCAACCAGAATTCTGACTGTCAAGTTTCCGTGGAAGATGAATCCGCGAAGACAACGCTGTCCGAGGAGCTGGCTAGCATCGATTCCCAGTTGAACTTCTTCCCGATGCCTTATTTCGGAGGCGGCTGGGATGAACCTTCATTGGAAACCTTACTCAGTGGAGAGACAACACAGGATACTGGGAACCAGATGAACCTTTGGAGCTTTGAGGATGTTCCTTCCATGATGGGGGAAGCATTCTAAGAGCAAAGTTTTCTGTCAGTGATCTGCTTGTTTATGTAAATAAAGCAAGAAGTTATTAATTTTTATTATCCTTTTGGCTCGAAAAACCTCTGCTTTTGTTGTCTTTGTTGTCCCCTTAATTTTGATTTGGTTGGACCTATTCCCTGGTTGTTTCTGAAAGAAAATAGAATTGTTTTTTCCAAGTTTATTGCTTTCAGGAATGGCTATCTTGTCATCTGTATTGCAGATGGAAGTTAAAAACTGAGTAACAACAACTTAAGCATGTTTGACTTTGTTCTTAAGGGTAGCTAAGGAAGTAATGGGACTATGTAGGTATTTAGGAGTTTCTTTAAATGTTTGAAGACCTTGATTTTGAGGATTTTATGCGTGATGTTTATAAGAATGATTGTATGTATTATATATAATCTATTGATCACATTATATTGATCGCTGATAAATGGTAACTCGGTTGTTTCCAGTATGAGGTAATTAATTCCCCTCAGCACCCTTTGTTTCCAAGCTTTGGAATTCCTCCTAAAAATGTCAGTGCGGATCTTGTACACTGTGTTTGAACATGTATCTGGTTTAGATGTGTGTAGCTGTGTCTGAACGTGAATCTAGCGCGTGGACACACGTTTAGAATGACTCTCTTTGATTTTTATTTCCTTGTTCTCGTGGATAGTCTAGTCTTTCTTCCCCTTCTTTTTACTATTTCTTTTGGGGCTGCCGTGCACAATTAACATTGACAAAAATTTCAAACTTGCTTTATTTGCAAGTCATCGAATGTGTGCAGAAAGAAAGGAAGCATTCCAAGAACAAAATGGCAATGGCAGGTAGAGATTTACGCCTAC
>JANHAO010019606.1:0-13158 GCA_026873985.1 Saraca asoca
TAAGGTATATGAATGGTGTAAATGTTGGTAGTTGGCATAGGTGTGATATGCATATGTTTTGTTTGAATGTTACCAGTAGGTTATATGCTTGTGTTATTTGGGTTGTTGTGATTTTTATTTTAGCTGTACAGGTTATGTATAGGGTGTGTAGCCCTTGTCTATTGCATAGGCTTTATGCTTGGAAATCTAAAAAATAGAGGGAACTTTACTAGATTTTTAGTAGAAATTAAATGAAAAGATCTAATTTATGCATTGATTTGGTAGTAGGCTTGATTAAGTTATGTTAGATTAGAAAAGATTCTGTATTGTTAGGCTTGTAGAGGATTTCCTAATGACCTTCTACACCAGTCACATGTCATGGATCAAAGTGGGACAAAGTTGATATTAGAGCATGGTCTAGAGTCTAGGTACATGATTTGGGGTCTCCAACTACCAAACTAGATAGACATACCGAGTTCATGTTAGTGCGCCTGGAAGCATGACACATGAAAAAGGATATGTTGATGCCCACAACATAAATATGTTGAAAAATCTCCACATTTCCTAAATCTTATATTCCTACTTATATATGAAGATATCTGAATCTTGCTTAAACAATTCTTCTACTTGATAATAGAGAGATGCCTCTCAGAACTAGATCTTTGGCTCATTTTGGATGTCGATCTGAAGAAGCGTCTGAAAGAGCCTCTCACAAATCATCCTTTTCACCATCACTACATTGAGGCAAAGGTAAAGCTAGGGGTTGAGGTAGGGTTGCAAGTGAAGAAATGCAGCCAAAAACTCTTTTGTCTTCTCATACAGTATATCAGAACTCAAACAAATGCACCTGAGCTATATAACCATTCTTACTTAAGGTTTATAGGCTTACTTTGTTGCTTTCTGATTCCACTCTCACCTTCTAAAATCCAGATTACAAAATGCCAATTCTAGATTCTTATAGGTCATTGTAAACTCTGGAGTTGGCTATTTGACACGGAATCGTAGATTGTTAACGGGAATGACAAAAATGTGAGCACTTGACTATAGACTATTTGGAGGTTTGGATTAAGGATGAAAACACCGATGATTAGGTTTTATATGAACTCATTTATGTGCTACTAGAGTTTATTGAACATCAATTTTGAGTTGTCCTATCTAAGATGTAAAATAAAGTGAATAATGGTTCTAATTTTGGTTAGGGTCCTCAGACATCCTTGCAGGCTGCTTATCAGCAATGCCCACAAACTCCATTTCCTCCCCTTCATTTCTAGCAAGGTCCTCCACCACCACCTATCTAATATGCTCCTATTGCTGACCCTCGTCAGGTGGTTTACATATTCATCATGCCTATCTACACCAATCACCAGCCACATCTTTAATAATTCCTCAGAATTCTAGTTCTCAAGTTCCACCTACTATGATGCAAAACACAAGTTGTTGACACCAAAATATGGCTAATGACATTTTGCCCAGTAACACCCTTAACTGCAAGTTAAGAAAGAAGGAAAGATAATGGCAATGAAAGTTAGAGAAGATGGGAAAGGAACAATGACACCAGGAGTTTATCGTGATTCGACTAAAGCCAATTCTTGGCCTCTACGTCCACGGTGCTCTCTTATTATTCACTATCACAAGGTCCCTTTACTTTTTTTTTACAATGGCTATAAGACTTTCTCACCACGGACAAAGTGCACTCTTACTCAAGTTTTCTCACAAGGAATTCTCTCTTTTTCTACCAACAGAGTTTTTGCATGGATTGCTCTCTCCCTCTTATGACAGTCCCTCCCTTTCTATTTATAGTAAAGGGGAGGGGTTATAAATGTAATTTTATGATCAGCAGAATGATTATATTCTTTGCTTATGACATTAAATGCATGCCATTAGATAATAAATATTGGGCAAATCATTGTTGGACTTTCGGAGAGCTGATGTGTCATCTTAAGGCTTGAGTTGTCAAATTGGTTGACATATTCTTAATTGTTGACTGGGCTTCATATGGGCATCTACTGGTAACAAGCAGGCGAGGAGGTGGGAGGCTAAGTGAGCGGGGATTTTGAGTGGCTGCCTACGTTTGTCATTCCTAGGAGGTGATTAATCAATCTTGCTCGTTGCAGGCTTAAACCCTTCTCGGGGTTGTGCCTTTCATCATGATGCATTGCGAGATTTCACAGCTTTTAATTGACGACAGGAGTCTTCATTCTGCGAAGTTGCATTCTGAATTGGGTCCCAACCTTGATCGACTATGCTTGCTCCAGAACTTAGCCTTGTCTAAATAATGCTCATAACATAAGCCCCCTAACTCTCATCTCGCTTTACGCGCTAGGAGTTGCATCTTCGTCTTGGTTTTCAACCCCGAGTGTGTTGCACGATTTAGCTTGTAAAGTTGCCATTGATAAATGTGATGCGATGTTACCAATCGGTCATGCCTATTTACATAAGAGCCTTCCATGGAGCAGAGATTTTGCTTAAGTGTGGGGTTCCTAACTGGTTCATGTAAGAATTCTCCCCTCTTCGCATATTACTTGGCCGTAGGGTCGTCCGTGTAAGAATTTTGTGCAGGGCATGCATATTACTTGGACGTGGCTTGCGTAAGAATTCCACAGTTTTTGTGTATTGCTTGGACACGAGATCGTTATTCTGCCCCAGACCCCACAAGAATTCTATGTATATTCACACATTACTTGGACGTAGCTCGTGTAAGAATTTTACGCTTTTTTCGCATTACTTGGACGCAAGATCATTATTCTGCCCCGAACCCACGTAAGAATTCTACTTATATTCATGCATTACTTGGACGTAGGGTCATCTGTGCAAGAATTTTGTGTGGGGTGTGCACATTACTTGGACGCAGCTTGCGCAAGAATTCTACGTTTTTTACGTATTACTTGGACACGAGATCATTATTCTGCCCCGAACTGATGCAAGAATTCTATGTATATTTACATATTATTTGGACGTAGGGTCATTCGCACAAGAATTTTGTGCGGGGCATGTATATTACTTGGACACGGCTCACGCAAGAATTCTACACTTTTTGTGCATTACTTGGACACGAGATCGTTATTCTGCCCCGGACCCGTGTAAGAATTCTACGTATATTCACGCATTACTTGGATGCAGGGTTGTCTACACAAGAATTCTGTGTGGGGCATGCACATTACTTAGACATGACTCAGGCAAGAATTCTATGTTTTTCGTGCATTACTTGGATGCGAGATCATTATTCTACCTCGAACTCATGCATGAATTCTATGTATATTCACGTATTACTTGGATGCAGGGTCGTCCTTGCAAGAATTCTATGCGAGGCATGCACATTACATGGAAGTAGCTCGTGTAAGAATTCTACGCTTTTCATGCATTACTTGGATGCGAGATCATTATTTTGCCCCAGACCCTTGCAAGAATTCTATGTATATTCATGCATTACTTAGACGCAGGGTCATCTATGCAAGAATTCTGTGCGGGGCATGCATATTACTTGGATGCGGCTCGCCCAAGAATTCTATGCTTTTCACGTTTTACTTGGACGCGAGATCATTATTCTGTCTCACACCCTTTAGTGTGTGGGTGGTTTGCCTCCCCTTCGTGTACTTCACGCATGACTTTTCTTTTTTCAATGATGGTCGATAATCATGTTTTTTAGATTTTCATGCATTTTCTTGACCCTTCATTTATTATCTTTTGCACTACCCAAACTGATGGATCGTGGGTAACCAGCAACTCTTCTAATCCGACGTTCAGGTCATTTCTCTTTTAAACAGGGGGAGCTGTCTTGCTCCCTCTCATTGAATCATTTGAAATTTTCAGTTTCCTCTTGCCCTTGTTTCTAGCTTACTCCACTAATTCCAAAACTGTTTATTCTCATCGGCCTTCCTCCGATCTTCTACCCATCACTCGGGCTTTCCTCTTTGGGAGCGCAACCGTACTTCTGCCAGACTTCCTTCTTTTGGAAAATTATGGTATGCCCCCATTCACCTCTATCTTTTCTTTGTTACAGGGTTCTTAGGGGTCTTCTCTACCTATTAGTTGATAGGTCTAGTTATTAGATTATTCTTTTGTAATTTTGGCTTGTTTGATTTGATAAGGTGGATTTGTTAGTTATTTTCGGGGCCATTAGGCATTGCCCTTTAGTTTTCGGGATTGTGCAGCCTGGGGACCACCTTCTTTTCTATTTCTTCCTTCTCCTACCATGCCTTAGGTAGCTGATTAGCTTAGGTTGCACATGGCCTATGATCTACGGGGGTTCTTTTCTTTTCTTTTCTTCTCTTTTTTTTTTTGGTGTGGCTTGCTCACAGTGGCCTAACTAACTTTCTTCCTTTGTAGATGGGGGCAGGTCATGTGCAACGTCACCATCTGATAGGGGAGGATGACGGGGAAGTTGAAACAATGCGATAATGGCATGATGTGCTAGTGATGCGACACTTAGCAGCAAAGGAGAGGTTATGACATTTGTAGCTAGCCAAGAACTTTCAGGAGGCTCAGGAGCTACAGCGAGAGAATTCCATGGGAGGAGTATGTTCACATTCTATGCTTCCATGATGTGATTTCGGGACATTTAGCTTGTCGTTCGTTCCCATCGGATGCCCAGAGGATGTAGCGCCATGGGTCCGGTAGCGGACGATTATGCCACACATCCCCCCAAGGGTTTCGTCGCTATGAGCCTACCATACTTTACAGTGGGGTTTAGATTTCCAGTCCCTCCTTTTATTGTTAATTTCTTAAATACGGTAAAGCTTAGTCCGTTTCAACTGACCCTTAATTCGTATGCCTCGCTAATCTCCCTTACTTTAGTATACCTTGGTAATCGCTTACCACCACCTTCTCTTGAAACACTATGCTACCTTTACGACTTGAGGTGCACGAGCTTGGCTGATGAGTTGTATTACCTCACTACTTGGAGAACACTGTATAGGGATATTTTGCCAAAAGGGGTCACTATTGGTAGATCCAATGTAGGGCCCAAAAAATATCATTGGTTTTACGCATCCTGCCCCTCGTTACGATATCTCAAGAAATTTGATTTTGTTCTTACTCTTGGTAAGTTGGCTGAAAGTGATCTCGAACGGGTTCTTCCCCTTTCTTTCTTCATCCCTTCTTTTTCAAGGTTTTTTTTTTAAATATGTCCTCTTTTTCACTTACTCTCCCTCTTTTTGGCAGTTAGGACTGGCAAGAATCCCACCTTGGAGGCCAGGGAGCTCGAGGTTCTGGATGGCTTTCGATTGGTGAGCGATCTCGAGAGTGACTTTCATTTCAATGATTCTTAACTCTATTTTTATAGACTCGCGCCTCCCTTAAACGTCGAAGTCACAGAGGATATTGGGATTCAACGAGCATCGGAAGTCAGACCTGCCAACTTTGACGACTATGACAGTGTTATGGAGCTCATCCTGAAGGCACCACCATCTCGAGTTGTGAAGCGAGGCCTTCCGCCTCCCAACGTCGATCTCCCCCCTCCTTCTGTCGATCAAGTTCTTACTACCGAGGGTGAAACGGACCCAGATATCACTGTACTGCCTCCACCCACCAAAGTTGCTCCTTGAGAAATGACCCCATCACCTAGGTCTGAAGTAGTCGCAGCTGAGGTTGTCATTCCACTTAGTCCTCTTCCTAAAAGATGAAAGGTCGACAAGGGGAAGAAGAAAGTGTCTTCTTGCAATGACGAGGGTGAATTTATCCCTCACCTGGATGAAGCTAGTTCCATGACCGAAGAATATGCTCTGACCCTAATCTAAAACATGAGTACAATCTTAGGACTGAAGCAAAAGGTCAAGGTGCTGGAAGCCAAGGAATGCCCCATTGGGAGGCTCGCAAGGTACGCCATTCGTCATGGTCTTGTGGTAAGGTCCAGTCATCATTTTTAGTCTTAATAGCTATTTCATGGTTTTTGATTCAAGGTTTTTCTTTTCTCGTAGAATGTCTTGACGCTGTTGAAGATTAAGGAGCTGCCATGATTTCTGGAGGACAAGAAATCCTCGCTTATAGATAATCTTACAGCTTCCGTTGCTAAAAACCAGGAATGGCACAAGAAGATCAGGGTGGTAGAAGCCAAGCTTGCAGTCAAGGTGGAGTGTCATGAAGCCGCTGAAGTGAAGCTCGGGCATGCTTCGAATGACTTAAGGAAGGTTAGAAATCTAAAAAATAGAGGAAACTCTACTAAATTTTTAGTAGAAATTAAATGGAAAGATCAAATTTATGCATTGATTTGGTAATGGGTTTGATTATTATGTTAGGTTAGAAAAGAATCTGCATTCTTAAGTTTGTAGAGGGTTTCCTAATTGTAACCTTAGGAAACCCTCTACACTGGTCATATGCCATGGATTGGGACATGACAAAGTTGGTATTAGAGTATAGCCTAGAGTCTAGGTGCATGCTTAGGGGTCTCTAACTACCAAATTGGGATAGACATACTGAGTTCATGTTAGTGCACTTAGCAGCATAACACATGAAAAAGGATATGTTGATGCCCACACCATGAATATGTTGAAACATCTCCACATTTCCTAAATCTTATATTCCTACTTATATATATAAAAATATTTGAATCTTGCCTAAACAATTCTTTTACTTGATAATAGAGAGACGCCTTTCAGAACTAGATCCTTAGCTCATGTCGGATACCAATCTGAAGAAGCATCTAAAAGAGCCTCTAATGAGTCATCTTCTCTTCCATCACTACCTTAAGGCAAAGGTAGAGCTTGGGGCCAAGGTAAGGCTGCATGTGAAGAAGTGTAGCCAGAAACTTTTTTATCTTTTCATGCAGGATATCAAAACTCAACCAAATATACCTGAGCTATGTAACCATTCTTACTTAGAGTTTATAAGTCCACTTTGTTGCTTTCTGATTCCACTTTCACTTTCTAAAATCTAGATTACAAAATGCCAATTCTAGATTCTGATAGGTCATTCTAAACTACGAAGCTAGTTATTTGATATAGAATCGCATATTGTTAACGAGAATGACAAAAATGTGAGCACTTGACTGGGGACTATCTTAAGGTTTGGATTGAGGATGAAAGTACTGATGATTAGGTTTTATGTGAACTCATTTATGTACTACTAAAGTTTATTGACATCAATTTTGCATCATCCTATCTAAGATGTATAATCAAGTGAATAATGGTCCTAATTTTGGACAAGGAGCTCAGACATCCATGCAGACTGCTTATCAACAATGCCCACAGATTCCATCTCCTCCCTTTCAATTCCAGTAAGGTCTTCCACCACCACCTATCTAATATGTGTTTACTGCTGACCCTCATCAGGTGGTCTGCCAGGTTATCATGCCTATCTATACCAAATACCAGCATATCTTTAATAATTCCTTAAAATTCTAGTTTTCAAGTTCCATCTACTGTGATGTAAAACACAAGTTAATCTTATGTGACTCATCCTTCTCCTCTATTGCACAAGAATAATATGATGCCTTATATAATCTCTAGTGCTAAAACAAATTCACATCTTTCTTTCAATTTGGGATCCCAAAATTATCATATTCCACCACCATTACCACCTCTTCCTTACGGCTTTCTTCATCAAGAAACATCATAGGCTCTAATACTGCTAACTCTATTGCCACCTCTAGTACCTCTTGCGACCCTTCCACTACTGCTATCATCCTTACCCCTTGTTCCACCTCTCCCACCTCCTGCACCTCTTATAATTTCTACAACTTTAAGTAATATTGATACCAATTAGAACATCAAGAGCATTAGTGTAGTTTTGGATCTTCCTTTACCTCCACCCCTACCAATCTAAGAAAAAAAAGATTGTTCAAAAGATTGAGGCTTTATGTTAGCTTATTGTTGAAAATGGTCCTAGTATTGAAGATAATGAATTTAAAAATCTTAAGTATGCATTTTTGTTTAGAGGCGATTCAGGAATTGAAGCAACAAATTCCTATGAACATTTCCTATGGATGAAAAAGAAGTATAATTTGGGGCTTAGGGGGCATAATGAGAAGAGTGAATCATTGTTAAGGCTTCTGGTAGTTAACTCTTCTAGGAAACATGGTCATTTGAACATTGCACCTGAATGTAGTTTAGCTTATGACTTTGACATAAAGATGGAAGATGATATCATACTTATTGACAAGGACCAAGGGTGGAATCCTACAATTGAAGATCTAAATTAGTAGTATGATGGGGTTGATAGAGAGTCTATCATGAATGAGTAGATGCTCTAGCCCCAAAGTTCTATAGAAAATAACCCTGTGAATGTCTCAAAACAAATGGTTGAGTTCTCCTTGGGCACTATTTTGGACCAATCTATAGCCTTCATAGTTGATGATATCACAAAATATAGTGCTTCTATTCCTGCTAAAGGTATTAATCTTGATAGAGATCCTGGTTAACTTATAAGGGGTGGCAGCCTAATAAGGCTTCAATAGACCATAGTGCAATAGATGTAAGAGTTGCAAGTTTAATAGGCACATTTTCCTTCTACCTGATCCAGCTTTTGGGGAATATTGCTATAATGTCTCAAGTTATATGGCAAATTCTTGTAGTATTTGCTCCTGTGATTGCCATTTGCATATGGTACTAGCAATACTACTTAACAGCAGCATGAGAATTGTCATGATTAATTAGTATATGTGAAGCTCTAGTTATATAACATTTTTTTGGAACCATTTCAGGATCAATGACCATTCAAAGCCTTAACCAAGAGCCAACATTTTAGGACACAAATATGAATCTGAATGACAAATATTCTCAACCCAAGTTGTACACTACTGGTGCAATGGAATAGCTATGCTTTTAATTGGATATGTTACCATCTTTCAATTTTCCTTCAATTTTATTTTCTTGATATCATTCCTAAGTGTTATCACTATTCCTAGCATTATTGGTTTGGTTGCAACATGTGGGCCTAATTTAAGCAATGTACAATCTTAGTTCATTTGGCATCCTTGCAACTTAGAGAACAAAATTATATTAGTAGAAGACATTCTTCAGTACACCAGCATTCCAAGTGAGCCTCCTCTTGTAATTGAAGAAAATTAACCAACCTATCATTGGTCATCATTTGGAGAAGTTCATATCCAGGATTTATAGGCTCATTATGTTTCACACTTGTCTTTTGTTTTGTGGGTTCTTACATGTACCTTCAATGCTAGAGCAAAGACCGGCATTGTTGGAAGAGTAGGTAATGGAAAATCAACTCTTGTTTAATCACTTTTCTAGCCTATTCAACCAACTGGTAGCCAAATATTGATAGAAGCAACCTATTGCTAGCATAAACATATCTTTAATATTATTCATTAGGATCCAACCATGTTTGAAGGGATAGTACGAAGCAACCTGGACCTATGGGAAGAGTACTCTAGTGAACTAATTTAGGAGGCTTTAGATATGTGGAAGCTTGGAAATGAAGAAAGAAAGAAGGAAAGCTCGAATCCATAGTGACTAAGAATAAGGAGAATTGGAGCAAATGACAAACATAGTTAGTCTGCCTTGGTTGCTGTTTTTTACTAAAGAAAAGCAAGATCTTGGTTCTTGATGAAGCTACTGCTTCATTTGATTTGACCACTAATAATATTATTTAGCAAACTTTAAAGCAACATTTTTTAGATTGTATGATTGTTACCATTGCTCATAGAATTACTTCAATTCTTGATAGTGAAATGGTTTTATTTTTGAATCAAGGTAAAAAAAAAAATCTTGGTTTCATGAAGGCCAGAAGAACATTTTTGTTGAAGTTAAAGATCACTAGTGCAAGGGAGTTCGAAGTTAGGTGGCACAACTATGTCAGAATATAAGTGGCTCTTCTGCTAGCCAAGAAGTAGAGGAGAGAAAAGATGTTCCTATAAAAAACATTGCTATTTTAGATCATGGTAGTCAACCAATAAGAAGTCATCCATGTAAATCTAAAAGATCTAGAAAGGTTATTCATAAATTATAGGAAACCTTAGTACTAGGGGAGGAGCCTAGGATTACAATCCCTAACAATGCAAGTTTTAAGAAAGTAGTGAATTCTCACCAGCAACTCTTGGTTGATTGTTTCCCTTTTGATATTGTAACAAGTGGTGATTCAAGAAACCATCTGATGGTACTTCTTAGTACATTATTCCTTTAGAATATGGTTTATCTTCTAATCAATTAAAGTCCAATGTTTCAATTGAGTTAGACTGTCATTTGACTTATGAGGAGTGTTCTGTAGTGATAATTGACTAGTAAATTAGAAAACTCTATTCCAAGAAATATCCTTCTATGAAAGTCTTGTGAGAAAAGTATGGTAAATAAGGGATGATGTGGGAACCTAAACCACTTATGAGGGATAAATATCCCCACTTGTTCAAATTACTTATCAAAATGAACTTTCAATAGATAGTCTAATACTTCATTTTGCTTCTAGAATTCAAGGATAAATTCTTTTTATAGAAGGAGAGTTTGTAACACCTTAGAAACAAAAGAAGAAAATAAGAAAATAAATAAAAATTAATCCAGTGGACTAAAATGGAAATTTTGAAAATTTTGCGATGGCCGTATCATAATTTTCCCTTTTTCTAAAGGACTATAGTGAGGATGTTAAAGTTTTGTTAGGGTTGAATTGCAATTTGCCCCTTTTTATTTTCTTTTTCTTTTTCCCCTCTTTTTTCTTTTCCCAGCACTGGCCTCTCATACGCTTTTTCTTTTTCTCTAGAAAACACTAGCATCATAGGCCTCCTCTACTCCATCTTTATTTTTCCTCATGAGCTACTACTACTCTTTCTTCTTTTTCTATTTTTATTCCCTTTTTTAATTGTGCTTATGCTCAACCTCCATTCACTGTTGCTTATTATCAGCCAGCTGTTGTTTTCTACTTTATGCAAAGTTTGCTCCAGCCTCACTCAGGCTGGCCTCAATTTATTCCATATGATGAGCTTCACTCTGAATCATTCTATGGTCTAGACTGCTTGTACAATCACACCACTTCGAATATAGCAGTTGTCCATCACTGGCCATCCCTCACTATTCATCCCTTGGTCTCAACCTACTTTTCGGTGAGAGATTTAGCTTGTTTTTGCCTTAATTTTAGCCCCTAACTTTGTTTCTTGCCAGAGTGATACTAGGTACACATCAAATGTGCTAGTTTTATTGCATCAATTGATAGAGCTACCTTTCAACAAAAGCATCATAGTTCAAGCCCAATCAACTCCATCAATTGCCACCTTCTTCCAACTTAACCAATCTCACGACCATTGCTATTCATTGGAGCCTTTTTTTGATGAAGGGTTGAGGCAACAACAAGGCTGAGGGAGAGACCCTACTACTGTTGACTTTGTTTCGCCAAATTTTGCAATCCAGCTCACTAAGAAATCACAAAGATATTCATAAACTTGTTAGATTTGATGTTAAGCAAAGGTTGCTAAGGTTTATTCTAATTGTGGAATCTACAGCAAAAAATACTATTGCAAAATTTGCAAATTCTACAATGATAAAACAAATAAGGACCAATTCCATTGTGATGAATGTGGTAATTGTAGGCATGGTGGTCATGATAAATCCTTTCATCGTTAGAAATATGGATCCTACTATATACGGTGAGCTTTTGTAACAATCACTTATGTATAAAGAACTCAATGAATAGTTATTCACCTCTCTATTATAAATATCTATTTGACTAAATTAAAGGCACCATAATTATAAGGTGTGGTCAAACAATTCATATAGACTGCTTACAATAATTGGCAAGTCAAAATCAATATTGGTATCCTATTTGCTCAAAGACAATATTTGACATGTCTAAACAATGGAGGGATTTAGATTGGGAAGCAAAATGAACTCCAATCTTCTTAGGAGGTTTGGATATATATATATATATATATTTGTCACTTTCTATGCTTGATGCATAGGTGTTGGCTATTAGGTTGCTGATTTAGGGTGATTCAAGAAAAGAAAATTTGAGGTCACCTTGCTATTAAAGCTGAGTGAATAATCCTACTCTTGTTTGAATCCCTTTTTACAAAACAAAATAAATTTTGTTTTCCAAAACATTACCATTTCTAAGTAAGATGAATATTGTTGTTAGTTTGACTTGAAATTTTTACCATATGATACATAATTATGAAAATTATTCATCTTAGCATATTTTTGCATTTTATAATAATTACTATTTATAGAATTAGTGATTTCATTTTACCTTAATATTGAATTACTGATATTCCTAAATTATATGCTATCTGAAAGGATTGATCATGTTTTTTGAATATTGATTAGAACTATTTGTTATTTCTAGATACATATGATATTATAATGCCTTTCAATTGATTATTAGTTTTGCACTCTTGAATCCATTGGAAATTCTTTGGAAAAGCCTCAAGTACACTTGTGATTAGAATATCTATTGAAGGAATAAGAGGAGAATCTATGAATATCTTATTAGTGTGTAAGGTGTATTATGATGATATCTATTAGGTATGGTTACCTTTCAGAATTATCCATTCGACTTCAATTGTATTTTAGAAAAAGAAAATTTAGAATATTTTGCTACCTGAATATTAGTAAATTTCAGAAAATCTTAAATATCATGATGAGTATTTCTCACAACACTCTGTTATACCTTTTAATTTGTTAATTACTATATTTACTGACTTGACTTTTTTGATGAAGTAAAGTTTCAAAATTTATTTTGAGATTGTTTCTTTTAAACTGGTAAGCTTATCACAATAGCATATTTCACCATTTAGATTCTGAACATTAATTGCAAACTGAGTTTTGATTTTTCTAAGGGATTATCTACTCATTGAGTTTCTATGAAACTCCCCTTATTTTCCTTCATGTTTTTTAGAGTCCGAAGTTACCCTACTGTCCACCCTCACCCATCTAGCTCAGGATTTGCTCACTGATTGAGTAGATCATTTCCTACAGAGTTTTAGGTATATGAATGGTGTAAATGTTGGCAGTTGGCATAGGTGTGATGTGCATATGTTTTGTCTAAATGTTGCTAGTAGGTTATTGTTGTACAAAAACTTGTTGTACGTTTTAAATAACCGCAAGCACACGGCGTAGATATAGTAAAGAACTGGTGAATACGGGTCGATCCCACAGAGAAGTTTTGTTCTTTTTAAATACTGGAACCTTTACACTTTAACTATCTAGTTTGGTTGAAGAATAGAGGGAGTAGTAGAGAATAAAGAAGATAATGAAATAAAAGAAAATAAAGATGTAAATTAAAGAAAGTTTCAAATATAAAAGACCT
>JANHAO010019607.1:0-13158 GCA_026873985.1 Saraca asoca
GTCAAGCTCATTTATCCATTAACCTGTTTTCAAGACGGTCCGTTTGATGGTTTTCTTCACAATTTCGAGGAGAACTCTATCACAAATGGTGGTAATTTTGATTATTCTTACGATCATCTAGACAATGACATCTCAACAGCTGAAGTATCTAATGGTCCTTATCCTGATTTTGCAATATACCTACAAAGGAGAGCACTTGTTCGTCAAAGACAAATTTATCGTCAACTTCAAGCAGACTTGGTGGAGCATATTTGGGAACGTTTTGGATGTGAGAACAATTAAAATTCAATTTTATTTTAATTATATAATATTATGTATTTTTCATCAGTTTTAACTTATTATGATTAAAAAAATTAGTTGAAATAAATTTGCTATATTTTTAATATATTTTAAACTTTTTGACATATTTATTATCTCAAAATTAAAATACAAATGAGTTAATATTTTAAGTTGAAATAAAAATAAATATAAATGAAGTATAAAGATGTAGGGTAACTTGTGGGACCCATTTGGTGAACTTTTTAGAATTACATCATTAGAGTGGAGAGTTGCTTAAAGTAATATAAAGTAAAAAATGGTGATGTGGCATGGTGGGGCCCATAAAAAGAGGAGTTAAGCAACTCCAATAGGTTGCACCATTGGAGATGCTCTAATAAACTAACTAGCATGCAAAATATATAAACAATAAAGACTTGGTCACATGGTCAAAACACTGTCAACCCCCGACGCCTACCAGCCAGCCAGCCATTGCAATTCAAGGCAAGCTATGCGCCATAGCCAATAACATTCTCTCTGAAAATTCCCAATAAATAGAGCCACCACTCAGTTTTCCCCGTCATTTTCATCATAGAATTTTTGAAAGAATATCATAGTTTAATTGTAAATTGAATTAGATTAATTGAATGTTATAACAATTAAGTAAAAAGGCAATAAATTTGTGATAAGATTAATGATCTAAATTAACATTTGAATTAATAATGAATTTTAGTGATGTGAGTTTTGTAATTGATGATGGATTTCAGTTACGCTAAATCCAGCCAATTAAAGGGGTTCTTGTGGACCCAAATTGCAATCTGGTTGTTTGAATGTGAGTGAATACAACAAATAATAGAAAACAGATGAAAAACAAGAAGAACATGACAAGTTTTAATGTGATTCGGCTAAAGCTAGACGAAACCAGCCCCTACGTCCACGATAGCATTGTATTGCTTATGAAGAAATTTTAGTAGAGTTTTGGTACAGTATTCTTGCCTCCTTTTATAGAGAGCTCCTTTTCCTTATTTATAGAAGGGAGAAGGTTATAAGTGTAATTACATAGTTTGTATTTCTGTTACATCAAATAATAAATGCAAATGACAAGTGCAGCTCCTACGAATTGGCTTTTGTAATTTGCCGGCTGACTTCTAGAGTTTGCTTTCTACAGGTGGGATCGTGGTGCTACTTTTTATAGGCTGGTCCCACACACTAAGTCTGAGAGGATTGTTACTCCAGGGCTTTCCTCAATTAGCTTTTTACTAAGCGGGGTACAATGTCTGCAAAATGGGATTCTCGACTGCTGCTGGCCTTTGGTCAGCGAGGAGAATCTTTGTGAGCTCATCTTTGGTAATGTGAGCTCGTGTATAGTGAGCTGTTGACTATGCGAGTAGGGTTTTTTCCCTTAGTGAGCTAGGACTTTTGTCTTGTTCTATGTCTATATGGACACTAGTCTATCAAGCTTGACTCTTTTCTCATTTGGACTTGGTCTATTGTTGGGCCTTTGCTAGCCCATTTCATAGAACCAAAGAATGCACATAACATAAGCCCCCAACTCTCAGCTCGCTTCACGAGTTAGGAGTTAAATAATTTCACTGGTAAAGGGTCTTCTTTATGGATTATCATGCAGTCAAAGTCTTCAGTCAGCCTGTTGTTTCATCTGATCCAGGCCATACCTCACAATATACATGTCTCACTGTTACAGATGAGTTTGCCTCATTTTCTTCCAAGGCATTCAATGAAAGTAGTTAGGAGTTCTTTTGAACTCTTTGGTGAGACCAAGCCAGTCCATTATTTAAAGTGTGGGAAGTTCTTTCTTCAACTAGTGAGTTGAACCGATGAGAGCTTTAAACAAGCCCCCCATTCCTCCATAATCCATTTTTTCGGAGAGATGTACATGGTCCGCTGCATAGGAAGGCTTTTCGGGCAATTTTGCTTCTCCCAAAATGAGGGAAAATCTTTCACAAATCTTAGATTAGTTCCTCACAGTAATGCCATGGGGTTAAACCTTTCCAACTGCTTTAGCCTACTTTCTCTAAATCTTCTATATTGGGTAGAGAGCTGGAAAGGAGTTCTAAACCAAGGAGGGCGGCAAGAAAAAAAGTTGAAGAACAAGAGTACCCGCCAGCCCTTCTGCTAATTGAGGCTTTCCTTCAAAGCGCTAATCTTTCTTCCTAAATGTAATGGCTATAGGCTTCTTCCTATTTGTATTATGAATCTTGTTATGTAATTTCACCTCGTTAAGGCTTTTTAATGAATGAATTTCTCCTTGTGTTTCTTGTATATTGTGCTTCAAATGTTCTACGTATCGCAAATAATAATATGAACTTCAGCGAATTATAATAAAATGAAACATTCAAGTGACCAATCGGTCATGCTACCTGAACAATGAGTTTGGGTATCGGAGTGCCTAAGTAATGGCTAGTACATAGGTAGACCATATAAGAGCTATACTTAATAGAACATCGCATGTGAGCTGTGAATGATATGTCGCATGAGAGCTATGCCTTAGCAACCTTTGTTACTTTAATAAGAAAGTTAGCGATTTTGTGCCATAGGCGAACTTGTGCTCAAATAAGTTAGTTGGCGATCTTATGCCAGGGATAAGGATAGGTTGTCTCTAGTGGAATCTTCTTCTCAAAAATTTATTCAAAGGTTAGCACAGATCTTATCCTGAGTCTCTGTCAAGATGCTATAGCTGTCATGGCAACCTGGATGCTAAGGTTGCTCAGTTCAGGCCTTCTTGATGAGCTGGAAATTGGAGCTGTCTTTTCCATCTCTACGAGCGCTCTTCTTCCTATTTTGTCTAAGTGGCTAGCTTTAGACTTTTTTGAACTGAAGATCTCCTCCCACCTGATTTGCTTGGTGACTCACTTGTAAGACTTGCCCAAATCCTTCACTAAAGTCTTGTAAATATTCTTGTACAACTTCCCATCTTTGCAAAGTCCAGCAAAGATGGCTGTCAGAACACACTCGTTCGAGGGACAATCCATGTTATTGACCTTATGCCTAAATCGGGTGATGTAGTCTTTTAGTGACTCATCTTTGCATTGAAAGATCATGGTGAGATAACAGGGCAGTGCAAGCTGTCTCTTCAATGCTTGGTACCAATTTACAAACTTCCTTTGGCACTCCTCCTAGCTGCCAATGCTGTGAGTTAGGAGGCTTCTAAACCATGTTTGAGGCAAGCCCCCCAGCATAGCTGGGAAGACATGGCATTTCATGAAAGGGGTAGTTGTTTGGAGATCCATCTGGACATTAAATGTGTCCATGTATTCATACAAATTACAATCTCCATCATACAGTGGAATCGAGGGGACTTTGAGCTTGAGCGGGAAGGGATATGTTTCGATTTGGACAGAGAATGGCGACCTCTCCTCATAGCAAGTTTGACCACCTGGAGCTTGAACACGCTCCCCCAACTACTTCATCCTTTGAAACAACTCTTCCACCAATGGGTCCTGTGCCTCGGATTGCTAACTAGAAGATTATTGATTCCTTTGGTCCTCCTGATCATGAAGGCGATGGCTTGAGATATACTCCTGATTGACCCTGTTCAAATTTTCAACTTGTTGCTACTGGAGAACATCTTCAGGTGTAATAACCTTGGTTTACCTCTGCATAACCTGAACTTGTGCCAGCATTTGAAATTCCTCAGCCATTTTTCTCCCTGAGCCTTCTAGTGCTTCTTGGTACTTACGCCATATTTGCATTTCATTAGCTTCAGGAACAACAACAGAAGGTTGGTGGTAAGCCGAAGGGGCAAACCATTAGCAGCTTGAGTAGTAGAAGAACTTGCTATATCACACTCAAGCTATTTGATAATAACATCTGACTTCCTAATGGCCTTTCCTCTAGCCATTACAGCTAAACAAAATCAACCAGGAAAATAGAAAGACAACCAAAAAATAGATGAGTCCCATTGGGCATGCCAAAATGTTGATGGTGGATTTTGGTTACGCTAAATCCATCCAACTGGAAGTGTTCTTGTGGACCTAAACTACAATCCAGTTGTATGAATGTGAGTAAATACAACAAATAAAAGAAAACAGATGAAGAACAAGAAGAACACAGTGGGTTTTAACTTGGTTCAGCCAAAGGTAGACGAAATCGACCCCTTCATCCACGGTAGCATTGTATAGCTTATGGAGAAATTTTAACAAAGTTTTGGTATAGTATTCTTACCTTATCCTCCTTTTACAGAGAGCTCCTTTCCCTTATTTATAGAAGGGTGGAGGTTATAAGTGTAATTACATAATTTGCATTTTTATTACATCAAATAATAAATGTGAATGACAAATGCAACTCCTACAAATTGGCTTCTACAATCTGCCAGCTAACTTCTGGATTTTGCTTTCTGCAAGTGGGCCGTGGTGCTACTTTTTGCAGGCTGGTCCCACGCATTAAGTCTAAGAGGATCGCTGCTTTAGAGCTTTCTTCAACAAGCTTTTTACTAAGTGGTGTACAATGTTCGCAAGATGGGATTCTTGGCTGCTGCCGGCCTTCAATCAGTGAGGACAATCTTTGCGAGATCATCTTTGGCAATGCGAGCTCGCGTATAGTGAGCTATCAACTATGCAAGCAGGGTCTTTTCTCTTAGCGAGCTGGGACTTCTGTCTTGTTCTATATCTGCATAGATAGTGGTCTAGCAAGCTTGGCTCTTTTCTCATTTGGACTTAGTCTATTGCCAGGCCTTTGCCAGCCCATTTCGTAGAACCAAAGAACGCACATAACAATTAATGATCTAAATTGACATATGAATTAATAATGAATTTTAGTGATGTGAGTTTTGTAATTGAATCAATGATATTAGGTTAATTGGTTTGATAGAGTTGCAATAAGACAGATCCCTACTCACATCCTAAATAATGTTATATCTACCCCTTTAATTATGCATAATAATTTTCTCCATTTCTCTAATAGAACATATAAATAGTATACCTATTATAGAGGATTCATTTGGATGAATTAAAATTAAAATATTAGATATTTATATTATCTATCAATTTATTATTTTATACAAATTTAAATATTTTGTAACATGATGTACAGATTTTGTTATTAACTATTATTTTCTCCCAATTATAACAATTGGTATCAGTTCCAATTTTTCTTTTATGTTGTAAGGTTCAAATTTGTATAATTTTTTATCTAATGATTTTAAGCAATTAAATTGTTAAAAAATTCATAATATATTACGAGAAAAAACTATGGGTTAAACATTAAAAAAAAAATTTGTCTTTTTTGTATTATCAAGTTGTATAAATTAATTACGAATTTTGTGAATATGAGATGAAATAAACTCTCCTATTCCTTTAAATTCAAGTTTTTCGGAAAATTTAACTTCTTAAAATTAAGCAATTTAAAGTAAAATTATTGAAATTAGTCTGTGATTTCATATCATCAATTTAATGTGTAAATAGCATAAATCAATTTAAATAAGATAGTGGTAAAATTCTAATTTTGAATCATTTTTTTCCCCAAAGCTATACCATGGTGGCCAAAACTTTCTCATCAAATTGGACATTTTTTATGTTGTTTTTGTTCAAATTGTTTAGAATTTTCAATTTAGAATTCAAAGGCAAACAAAAACCCTCAATTAATTTCAGTAAAATCGAGTTGAAATTGCATCAATTTTTAGGAAAAGTTTTTCTGGCAACCTAAGTTCAGTTTCTGTTTTCTTGAATGAAATTGCATAAATTTTTCATAATTGTATGTAGGAGAGTGGTATGTTAATAATATATATGCCTTATTGGTGTAATATTATTAGCATAGTTTATTGGTGATAATGTAAGATTAAGATTGTCTATTATGTTTTTAAAATTTTAGATACCCTATTAATGTTAAGCTTTAGGAATGTAGTATTCAATACTTATATTATATTATGAAATCTTAAACAACTTATTGGTGTTGAATTTCATAATATAATATTATTTGGAATAGAAAATATCATAACATGATTACGTTAAACATGCATTTTGAAAATTCATGATAAATTTTATAAATTATTATTTTCTCAATATTTTATTACCTATGCAATCAATTATTATAAAAATGGTACATTGAATGAATTATGAAGAATGAGTTGAGTATAAGATACCTAAGCAATTGTTATATGGAGCAATTTGAATATCATCCTATAAAAACATAAAAATTAATGCATCATGGATTTACAATCCGAATTAAAGTTTGCAAAATTTGAATTAAAATATTTGGATTAAATTATGCATAATTGAAAAAATCCGCCAATAGGAATCATAAAATGCTACACATAATTACTACAGATTGGAACAAGCCCATCAAATAGACATCATATTCATGCCAAAGTAAATATTGGGAATCCAAAACATTATAAAAAAAAAAAGGCAAGTGAACTTTCTCAGAATCATGCAGTATCAGAAAAGTCAAAATCTAGAACAAGAAGATGAATAAACAAAGACTAGCTAAATGAATAAAAAATCTGAATGACTTCAATATAAACATACTATAGAAGTCATAAAACGTTAACTTAATTGCTGAAAATTCAAGAAAAACAATCAAATATACTACAGAATTCAGACTTCAGATTCATGATTGCTCATTTCCCTTTAGCTGAATCAAATATGTAACGATACCTAGGAAAGCTTATGTCTGGAAGATATGGAGAAACATCTTAGAAAACTATGAGACTTCAGCATGTCAAATTGATTTAATTCTTGAGATATATTGGCAAATGGTTGATCCGTCCTTACTAACAAGTGTCTTGCTGCTTCTGAGTATTAACTTGCACCAACTGCCATTTTGTAATGGAGGTTAATGGCCAGAAAGAGCAAATTGTGTAATTTCTGGACCTTATCTATTTCATGTTGTATAGGAAGAGATGCAGTTGTTACTATATACTAATCTTGTGTAACCTTGTGTTGCTTTTATGCAAGATATGGGCTATGTTTAGGATTGATGTGATATTTCAGATTTTTGAGAATATAACTTTTACCCCAATATCATGGTATGAATTTATAGACTTTATAAGTTAAATTTATACTACAACGTAAAAGTTGTTATCTTGTATATAAAACCTTATAAACTATAAAAAAAAAATTGCATAAGAATATATAAAAACTTGTAAATTGAGAAAAAAAAAAGCATCTCAGGAATTTTTGAAAGTTTTTATTTTCTACATAAAAATTACAGCTTGTATGAAACAGTTGTAAACAAAATGATAACTTTTTACAACAATTGTTTAGGATGTAATTTTTTCAATACATAATAAAATAACCTGTCATTTATTTAGGAATATGGTATATAACAAGCATTTTATCTATTGAAATTGTTATTTCTATTAGAATAGCTAGAAATTTCAAGCTATTACTAATAAAATCTCGTGATCTTGCTGTGATTTTTTTTACTATCTACTTCAAACTTTTATTGATTCTCAATGTTTGACTAATAAAATCTACAAGCATACCATGTTTGCATTCCCCAACTCTAGATAAAGCTCGACCACATTCAAAGGATCCTTGGTAATTATTTTCTCTGTGTCTAGTTTAAATAGCTAAAGCATTTATAGAAAAGCAAAGAAACAGAGAAATCAAGACAGAAGAAAAGCCATCCAATCCAATCCATATGTTTCTTCTGTCTTGCAATAAAACTATATAGAGGAAAAACAGAGGAACCCATTTCTCTAACAGAGAAACAGAGGAACCAACATCAATTTGACAAAAAAGCACATCCAAATAAGACAACAAGGGATGATTGAAGGACATGCAACATTCTGACTTTTAAAGATCAAACAAGAACAAAGAATGTAGGCTTTTAAAAAGGAAGAAAACCAAGGAACAACCAACAACATCAAAATCCATGAATTATTATAAGGCTATATTGTGAGTAAAGTTTAAAAACTATACTTATTGATTAGCAACTCCTTGGTTGAATAAATAAGGTGGAATGCATGCTCCCATCTCCTTGATGTAGTCCAAGATGGCACAAACTTATCGTTTTGTTTCAGCCAACTCCTCGTTGGTTTGGTCGAACTCTCTAATTTTAGGCTTTTCACCTTTTCTTGAATTATTGGATTAGTATTAGAGAAATTAGTGGAGTGGATTCTTTGATAATTGATCTCAAATACACTTTTCAGGTAAACTCTCATCCTTAGACCATGAACACGACTTGGATGCTCCTTTCTAACACTTTTCCAAAGGCATAATTTGAAGATAGTACTATATGTTACGATGGGTCCATTTGGCTTAAAGTTTCATTTAGTTTTTTCCAAGTAAATGCAAAAGTTATTATGATATCAATTAAAGAATATTTGCCATGAAATTAATAAAACTTTTAAATGAATCCTCACCCCTATGCTCCTTACTTCTTCATTCACATATGAACTATCACTTTTCAGATGTATAACATCCATAACTCTACTCAATCAACTAAATACTCTTTCTCATTTTTTCTTTCATTTCAACAAAAAAGGTTTAACTTAAATGAATCTATATGAACTTAAGTTTATTCACTTAAGAATAATTGTATACTAACATTTCATCTTTCAATCATGTAAATGTTTTAAACCTTGTAGTATGAGGGATGGTCTACTTGCTTCCATTCTATACATTCTGCTTGTACATTTCCTACATGATTAAATTCAATTATTCATTTAACTATTGGTACAAACATAATTATATTGAAAAAATGACTAATTACCTCATATTTTTGTTTATCATAGATGAAGACATAACCTTTCTGTTGCTCTCTTATAATACCCTTTGGGCAATTTTGACAGATATTTTGGTATTTCATCAAGCTAGGGTCATAATATTTGTTGTACATAGTTAATCTATAATTTCTCCACCACGTCTTAATGACGTGCTTAGCAAATTGTTATATGCATTCTCTGGTTCTGTAAAATAGGCTGGCAAAGGCCCGACAACAAACCAAGTCTGAATGAGAGAAGAGCCAAGCTCGCTAGACCATTGCCCATGCAGACATAAAACAAGATAGAGATCCCAGATAGCTAAGGGAAAAAGACCTAGCTCGCATAGTCGATAGCTCGTTATACACGAGCTCGCATTGCCAAAAGCGAGCTCGCGAAGATTGTCCTTGTTAACCGAAGGCCAGCAGCAGCTGGGAATCCCATTTCACGAACATTACATCTTGCTCAGCAAAGACCTCATTGAGGAAATCCCTAAAACAATGATCCTCTCTTGCGTGGGACCAGCCTGAAAAAAGTAGCACCACTGGCCTACCTGTAGAAAGCAAACTCCAGAAGTCAGTTGGTAGTCTGCAGAAGCCAATTTGAAAGAGCTGCACTTGTCATTTACATTTATTATTTGATGTAACAGAAATACAAACTATGTAATTACACTTATAACCTTCTTCCTTCTATAAATAAGGGAAAGGAGCTCTCTGTAAAGGAGAGGCAAAAATACTATGTCGAAACTTTATTAAAATCTCTCCATAAGTAATACAAGCTATCGTTGATGTAGGGGCCGATTTCATCTGGATTTCGTTGAATCACATTAAAACCCTACTGTATTCATTCTGTTCTTTGCTACTTTATATTGCTTGCTAAATATAACTGAATTATAGTTTGGGTCTGCAAGAACTCCCTCTAGTTGGCTGGATTTGGCAAAATCAAAATCCACCGTCAACATTTTGGCACGCCCGATGGGACTTATCTATTCTCTAGTTGTCTCTTTATTTTTTTGGTTGATTTTGTTCAGTTGTAATGGCTAGAGGAAAGGCCATCAGGAAGTCAAATGTTGTTGTCAACCAGCTTGAGAGTCATACAACAAGTTCTTCTACTGCTTCAGCCGCTAATGGTTTGCCCCCTTTGGCTCACCACCAACGTTCTGTTACTGTTCTTGAAGCTAATGAAATGCAAATATGGCACTAGTGCCAAGAAGCACTAGAGGGCTCAGCGAGAAAAATGGCTGAAGCATTTCAAATGCTAGCGCAAGTTCAAGATATGCAAAAGTAGACTGAGATCATTACACTTGGAGATGTTCCCTAGTAGTAGCAAGCTAAAAATTCAAATAGGGCCAATCAGGAGCATATCTTAGGCCACTGCCTTCGGACCAAGAGGACTAAAGGAATCAACAATCTTCCAGCCAGCGATCCAAGGTGCAGGACCTATTGATGGAAGACTTATTTCAAAAGATACAGTTGGAGGAACATGTTCGAGCTCCGAGTGGTCAAACTCGCTACAAGGAGAGGTTACCCTTCTTCATCTAGATCAAAACATATCCTCTCCCACTCAAGCTCAAAGTCCCTTTGATTCTGTTGTATGATGGAGATAGCGATTCATATGAGCATTGGATGTATTCAATGTCCAGATGGATCTCCAAACAGCTTTCCCTTTCATGAAATGCCATGTCTTCCCAACTATGCTAGGGGGCTTGCCTCAAACGTGGTTTAGAAGCCTCCCGGCCTGTAGCATTGGCAGTTAGGAAGAGTGCTAAAGGAAGTTCATAGATCAGTATCAAGCATTGAAGAGGCAGCTTACACTACCCTATCGCCTCGCCACGATCTTCCAATGCAAAGATAAGTCACTAAAGGACTATATCACCTAGTTTAGGTGTATGGTCAATAATGTGGATAGTCCCTTAGATGAAGGTGTTCTGACAACCATCTCTGTTAGACTTCGCAAAGACGAGAAGTTGTACAAGAATATTTATAAGACTCCAGTTAAATATCTGAGCAAGCCGCCAAACAAATTAGGTGGGAGGAGATCTTTAGTTTGAAGAAGTCCAAAGCTAGCCACTCAGATCAAAATAGAAAGAGGAGCACTCGTGGAGATGGACAGGATAACTCTAATTTCCAGCCCGCCAAGAAGGCTCGAACTGAACAACCTTAGCATCCAGGTCACCATGACAGCTATAGCATCTTGAGAGAGACTCAGGATAAGATCTTTACAATGGAAAGGGATAAAGAGGACTTTGGGAAACCTTGACCCATAAAAACTCCCATTAAGTGCAGAAGCAACCGGGGAAGGTTCTGCGCCTTTCATAATGAGTTTAGGCACATCACCTTGGAATGTTGGGCACTTAGGGATGCCATCAAAGACCTCACCAAGAGAGGGCATTTATGGAATTACATTGCACAGCCTTCCAAGCAATGGCCTAGGTAGTCTCAATGAGGTCCCAAGAAAGAGCAGGCCCTCACCATGAGGATTATTTATTGAATTTTGTGACATAATCTTGAAATTAATAGTAGTGGTATTTTGAATATTTGTGCTAACCTTTGAATAAGTTTTTCAATAGCAGATTCCACTGGATAATCATTATCCTTGGCATGAGATCGCCAACTAACTTATTTGGGCAAAAGATCACCCATGGCACGAGATTGCCAACTTTCTTATTCAAGTAACAAAGGTTGCCAAGGAGCAGCTCTCATGCAACCTAATGCATGCAACTCTGATGTGACCTAATTCTCACAGCCTTCAAACAATCTGCTTTTACATTATTCATCACTGAAGCATTTTGGTTCTCAGATTTATTGACAAATGCAACCAATTGGTCAATTGAATGTTCTGTTTTATTATGATTTGCTAAAGTTCATATTATTATTTATGATATGCAAAACATTTGAAGCACAATATACAAGAAACACAAGGAGAAATTCATTCATCAAAAAGCCTCAATGAGGTGAGTTTACATAGCAAGATTCAGAATACAAATTGTAAGAAGCCTACAGCCATTACATTCTAGAAGAAAGATTGGCACTCTAGATAAGAGCCCGGATTAGTATAAGGACTGGCAAGCACACTTGTTCTTCAACTCTTTCCCTTGCCACCCTCCTTGGTTCAGAATTCTTTTCCAACTTTCTATACAGTACAAAAGATTTAAAGAAAGCAAGTTAGAGCAGCTAGAAAGGTTTAACCCCACGACATCATTGTGAGGAAATAATGCAAGATCTATGAAAGATCTTCCCTCATTTTGGGAGAAGCAAAATTTCCTGAAAAGGCTTCCTATGCAGTAAACCATGCATGTCTCTATGGAAAAATAGACTATTAGAGGTATGAAGGGCTTGTTTAAAGCTCTCATTAGTTCAACTCACTGGCTAAAGGAAGAAGAACTTTCCACGCTTTAAATAATGGACCAGCATGGTCTCACCGAAGGGTTTAGAAGAACTCCTAACTACTTTCATTGAATGCCTCAGAGGAAAACGAGGTTGACTCACCAATAGGCATGAGGCACGTGTAACGGGAGGCAGGGCCTGGATCAGATAAAAAGATAGGTTGATTGAAGACTTTGATTGCACGGTAATCGATAAAGAAGACCCTTTGCTAGTGAAACTGTTTAACTACTAACCCGCGAAGTAAGCTGAGAGTTAAGGGGCTTATGTTATGTGCATTCTTTGGTTCTACGAAATGGGCTGGCAAAGGCCTGACAATAGACCAAGTCTAAATGGGAGAAGAGCTAAGCTCACTAGACCACTATCCATGCAAACATAGAACAAGACAGAAGCCCCAAATCACGAAGGGAAAAAGACCTAGCTTGCATAGTTGATAGCTCATTATACATGAGTTTGATTGCCAAAGGTGAGCTCTCGAAGATTGTCCTCGCTGACTGAAGGCCAGTAGCAGTTGGGAATCCCATCTCGTAGGCATCCCATCTCGCTCAGGCAAGAGCTCATTGAGAAAAGCCCTGAAGCAGTGATCCTCTCAGTGCATGGGACCAGCTTGAAAGAAGTGATGTATTGTTTATTCCGCAAGCGTACGGCGTAGCTATAGCTAATACAAGCAAATATGGGTCGAATCCCACAGGGATTTCTGTAATAACTACTAGAGTTTTACAATCTAAATTACCTAAATCAAATAAAAGTGCTACAAATAATAAAAAGAAATAATAAAAGGAAACAGTAATAAATAAATAAACTAAATTCAAATATTAAAAAGCCTAGGATTGGGATTCACCATAATTATGATTTTCC
>JANHAO010019608.1:0-13155 GCA_026873985.1 Saraca asoca
TGTTTTCTCTTTTCTGCAGTTTGATGTTTGTTTGGATTTTAGGAACCATCAGAAGGTACTGAGAACCCACAGGTGTTGATGTTCTGTGATTTGGTTTTTGATGAAGGCTAAGTTGAAGAAAAGGCGCCCCCCCTTTTTTAATGATTTCTAATATGCTGAAGAGTAAATTTAGACTTTTTTTTTTAAAAACATTTTTATAGCAATATGTTTAACAGAAAATGTAATTTTATTTGCAATATTTCCAATTTCACAGCCTTTCATAATATTTTTGTTTGCAAAAATCACATGACTATTTTTTTTTTCCATTAAGAAAAATTAGGTTTTAGAAAACAATTCATATAGCATTCGTTTTCCTGAAGGTAGGCATTGATTTGAAAAATTGTAAACTTGACCAACACATACTGGTTTATTTAGTGGGATAGTTCGTTCTTTTTTTTATTTTCACAAGTTGAAATACAGTAAAAGATTTTAATAAGATAATTTCTATTAAGTTACTTTTGATCGTAGATAAGCTTGCTTTGACTGATTCCAGACTACTAACAATTCTCTACTACAATAACAAAATATTTTTGTATTGATTGTTATTTTTTTTTTAAGAATGTATTGATTGTTATGTTAAATATTAGACAAAGAAACTCTTATTGTCATATAAAAAATATTCTACATAGTCCAATCTTACTACATCTAAGACCTAGTTTTTCATAAAATAAATTGAATGATCGATTGACCATTTTTTTCCAAACTAAAAGGAGTTTTCCCTCCATACACACTATTTTTACCAAGTTTTAATGAGAACTTAAAATTTTTATGAATACTTTTTATTCTCATAATTTTTTACAAGATAGAATTCACATGTAATAAATATATTAAAAAAAACTGTAGTTACATGTTGCAACACAAAATGTTTCAAAAATTGGCTAAATTTTTTCCGTCATTCATTGTAATTTTAATCAATTTATAATTATACTATTATATTTTAAAAGTTTAAAATTAAATCTTTATATATTTTTTTCACTGTTAATTGACTACTTCATGTCACTTTTCGATTAAATCTCATTAATAATCAATACACATAGTACTTTGTAAGTGTAACTTAATAAGTTTTAATGTAAAGTTTAGGTACTATTTGCATTCATATTTCAAATGGTAGATAATGCAAAGAAAATTAAAATATATTATAAAATTATTTTATTTTTTTTAAAAAAATTATGATCACATGCCTCTCATTCCATTAACGGTTAACAAATTATTATTTAGTTTGTTGATTATTAACAAAAATTAATTAAAAAATAATAAAAAATATTTAATTAGAAATTTAAATAACTATAATGATTCAATTTCAAACTTCTAAATTATAAAAATTAAGTAAAATACAAGGAATGGTAGAGTAATTTAAGCTTAAAATTTATAGTATTTTATGAACAAAATTACAATATATATTGTTTGTTATTTATTCATACAACTTGGAATTTGGATATACAAATTTTTTTCATCTGTATATATAGAAGCTATCATACACTATTGGAATCAAGCAACCATGGGACAGCATCTTTCCAATTTAGTCAAGTGACAGGCGACATTAATGAATGATTAAGGTCTAATTAAGGCAAAGCAGGACCTAGTGCTAGGAGGCATGCCCTGCTGCGACTTGATTAGTTTTACAGTTAAAGAAATTAAGTTCGGCAAAATGTTGATAACTCATACGTCAAAAATGATGTGCACCTATTTTAGGTGAGGACCAATCTTACCAAGCCAAATAGATGTACCTGTATGATTATAGTTTAATTAATTACTTAACTAATATTATTAAATAGTAATTAATATTAATAATATATTATATTCTTTGGAAAAGCATGGGGCTTAATAGACACTCCGATTTGTTTGATTGGTTTACTTTTTGTAAGCATATAGTTCCAAAGCAAATGATTGAAAGAATTGATGAAGAAAAATTCGCAATTAAAGTCTTTTGATCATAATATAATTTGCAGTTCTCGAAGCTACGAATGTCATATTCGGTGAAGAAGTGTAGAGTCGTGGGGTAGAAGTCACCCTAAATTTTGACTTCAAATTATTGTAAGTTTATTGAAAGACTTATTTTTTTTACCTATAAATATGAAATTTAAAATAAATATTTTATTCTATTATTAAAATATTAATTGTATGATATAAATCTAGAAAATAGTTAAAATCAATAATAAGTAATTTTAGAATCAAGTTTTTTTCAAGTTTAAATATTAGATATGCATGAATAATTTAAATATTTACATATTAATTTTTTATGTTGATAATAATATAAAAACTTAAAATAAAACACATAAATTTAGCATAAAATTTTTCAATTTTAAACATTAGATATTCTTCAATAATTTAATTATTTATATATTTATTGATCCCAAAATATTAAATTTTAATTCTAATTTTATAATTTTTTAATTAAATGTATCTGTAAAGCAAAATATCCGTCGCATATAAAATTAGCTGGGCTAAACAAAATCACTTAAATCATAATTCATAACGTTATCCAAAAGGAATATTAAAAATCAGACTTCGACATTTTCGTAATTGTAAATGATTATGATTATGATTATTTTGACGTTCTCAAATAATCATGAAAAATTTTTAAATTTTTTTACAAAAGTTATTTGGTCTCAATTTTTTTTTTCACTTTTTGTCCCTCAAAATTTTAGATCATGATCTACTATTTCATTACTTCATTAATAACAAATAATATTATCGGTATTAATTTCGAGACACTTGAAACACATTCTTAACATTTCTAAAACTATGATCTTCTATTCAACTGCTGCGGTACAACTAGCGTGCAAAAGTTTCAAACATTTAAAGCATTAAACATACAATAACATATGTGATTGTTCGTATTTATATTATGTTGGATTTGACATCACTAAAGTAAATAACTAAGGATATATAAAATTTTATCTACAAAATATTCATAGTCAAGTATCTATATTACTAACATTTAATTAACCAATTAATCTATAAGGTAAATTATGTTAACAAGTTTATCATTGATTTAAAAAAGCTTAGCTAGGCAAGAAATAATTTTTGATAACATAATCAGCAATTTTTCTGTAGAAAAATGAATTGACTTTCAAGAGTACCACACATTTATAAAATTAACCTTTATTTAAGGCACTTTGTTTCAAATGATATCTGAAATTTTCTGAAACAATTCACCTCCTCTAGCAATGTAGGTCCAATTCAAATTCCTTGTGTATGTAAATTTAGTGACTTAACCACTCTTTAAAAAAAATTAGATAGAAGGTCTAATAATAATTCTATTACTTATAGCACAGATAGTGTGACTGTCTATTTTCTAATTAACTCTGTATTACTTGTTTCATTGAACAATAAGTATTTGATTATCATTAAGCCAAGAAATATATCACACAATATAAAACAAAACATTACCACCAAAACATTCATTTATTTAATTATATAAAATACCCATAATCTTTCTTTCAAAACATGTAAATAATCACTTATTTTTGGTCTTCTGGGCAGCATGGAGATCAGAAAAGTAGGCCTTAGGGTTGTTCTCAAACGCCTCCCTTGAGATATTTGCTCCATCGCCACCAGGAGCTTTCATCATTGCATCTCCAGAAGATCCACCGCCACCATTGCCTTTAGTAGTGCTTCCAGGGCCACCACCACCACCGGAGCTGCTGCCTCCGACTCCGCCGGTACCACCACCTTTGCCGTCCATATTTTCAAATGCTAACAAATAATGTAAAGATATTTGAGAAGGATATGGTTGTGGATTGAGTTGGGAATGCTATTTATAGGGGAGAAATAATAGTAATGGTGTATTTAATGAAGAGTGAAGATTAATTGTTAATGGTTGAAATTATATTGGCTTTCTTGCTTCCCAATGCAGTCGCATGAATGCTTGGTTCTTTCTTGTAGATTTGAACGACAATTTTGACAGTAGAAGACTCAGTTTTGAATGATGATGCCGCCCCATGGTTGAATAGTCGCAATTAATTGACTTTCATTGTTCCAATGAGCTTCAACTGACTACGTGGTTGAATTGTTTAGTGCATACAGCATAGGTAGTAGGTTGCTTAGCCTAGTGCATCCACGCGAAATTGAATTGCCCATTTATCTTGACCAACTGCTTTTTTTTTTTTCTTTTCAATATCATGTCATTTATTTAAAATTTTTAATACATCTTGTTGTCACTAATTTAGATAATGAATATATAAAGTTAAATGAGATTAAACAAACCCCCGATTCAAACATAATTATATGAATATTCCTTCTAATTTAAAAATTTATATGTCAAGCCATTTATTACTCTATAATTAGAAATATTTACTTAGATCTTTAATTTTAAAAAATAATCTCCGTTGGTTAATCAATTTTAGAATTCAATCGGAAATTAAATTTGTTATTTTTTAATTTTAATTTAAAAAATTTATTATTTATTTAATAATAAAAAATTAAACATGCAATGCATATTAATAGTTATAAATATATAAAATTAGTTAAATAACCTATAAATTACATTATTCAAGTTAAATGATATAAACATGTTATTCAAATAAAATATATCAAAATATCACTACATCTTAAGATTAGAGAAGAACTTATCAATCTCTTGATCCTGGGTAGCATCTTACTGATATTGTTGCTTATAGAACAATATGCAACCTTTCATACAGCCGTCTCTTTTCTCAAGCTGCAATCCTAACTTTTTCACTAACTTTATTATTTCATAAAAAATTAGGAGGAATAACATTATTAGATGAGTGTGGCTCGGTAGTAAGTTACATAATCTGATCAATGAAATTCTGTAGTAAGTTGAAGTCATATTTTATGTTTAATATTCTTACTACAACTTTGAATGGTTAGTACAATATATTCATAATGGCTGATGAACAACTTTTAACATATCATAAAAGTTTTGGGCATCTTTATTTGGAAACTCTTTTATATTGTATTCTAGGTGAGTTACAATATTTAACCAACCGGTATTAAACATTATATTTTCTTACTTATAATTTACATTATGCAAATCTCATATCACACCACTAAAAGATTGTACATTTTTTTATAGATCTCTTCTTAACATAATCAATCTACCACTGGTGATCATATTTAAATCCAAATCTATACAAATTAACTTTAACTTCATTAGGAGGTAAAAATTTTCTAACATTTATATTTAGAATACGAATATATTATCTAACTATCACTTAAATAAATTAGTTGAGTTTAAACAAAATCGATAAATTCTTCCACTTCATTGAAAAAATCTATCTTATATCTACTACGTTCTGAAAGAAATCTATCATATATCCATCTATGGTATTCCTGGGTTTCCCTATGCTATTTTTCAAAATTTACATTTAAATATGTTAAGTCTTCATACATGTGCTCATTTACATACATATTTTCTATTATTTACTAAATATTTTCAAACATGTAAAAACCATTGAAAAATTTGTCAACATTTTATCCTAACTCCTAAAAACTTTTTTTGACAGAGTTTCTGTAATAATAATTACATTCATATTTCCAACAATACAAAATTTCAATTTCAATTTTAATAGTTCCATTCACTAAATGTAAAACAACAATAAAATTAATAGTTAATATTAACAAGATAGTTAATAATTTCAAAAATTAATAAAATTAAAATATATATAATTTCTAATTTAAAAATAAGTGTTAACACCAAATATACATAATTCATAAAGTAATGTCAACAACACTATCAAATATGTTATCTAACTACTTAATCCTAGTCAATCTAATTCAATATATATATAATTCCTAATTCTAATTTAAAATATATAATTAGTTAGTCATAATGCAAATATATAAGCAAATACAAGTAATAATTAAAAATTAACTCCTATAATAATCTTATGTCCACAATTAATCTAATAATTAAAAATATGTACCAACCTCAGTGTTCAATCAAGAAAACAGATGAACAGATTTTTGTAGAAAACTCATGCCTGAAACTAATTAAGCCAACTGTTATCATTAGAATTTGATATTACGAGGTGGGTTGGCACAAGCTTAGAAGAAGCCAAGTCTGACAAAGGGACAAGCTTGTCAGACCAGGAGGTTGCTGCACAAAGGACCTCAGCTCGCTAAGGACACGAGCCCGCTGGCTGAGTAAGCTCGAGGTCACGGACCAGCGATAGCCCCAATGCATGAGCTCTAGCATGAAGCCTTAAGTAGCCAGGAGCTTGCTAAAGTCGAGCATAAGGACAGCAAATAACTTGTATTGTCATTTTGCAAAATACGGTTATTGGGTCTTACCCGCATAAAGCATCTTTCGCAGACAGCCAGCAGCCTACAAAAGCCAAACTATAGTACTCTAGGTAGTCTTGTTCTTTTAATATTTGATATAACAGATGTATAGTTTACTTAGTTTCATTTGTACACTCCATGCTTTTATAAATGGGGGGTTAGAATTGTTGTAAAAGGAGAGGATTCTGGGTCGAAACTCTGTAAAATTGTACTCAAACATATAACAGATACCTCTGTGAATGTAAAGTCTGATGTCACCCGAATTTAGTCGAACCACGTTAAACCTCTGTGTGTTTCCTTCTTCTTCTCCTTCCTCTAGCCATCCAGCACCATTCTACCACCTCAGCGACCGGGAAACACCTTGGATCTCGAAAGAATCCTTTCCATTAGCCAGATTTGGGTATAACCAAAATCCACCATCAACACCAACCAAATTATAAAAAACATATTAATTCAACAAAAAACAATAGGTAAAAATGTAAAATAAAGCAATTTAATCGATTTGATTTGAGAAAAGTACCTTCAAAATGAAAGAATTAAGTTTGAAAAACAAGGAGGAGCTCTGGTGTGATAAAGAAAAGAGGAAAAACGAAAATGACGAATAGAGATTGTGTAAGCAAATGGTTCAATAATTTTGAATTTTTGATGGATTTTTTCATTGGAAATCAGTTGTAAATTAAATTTCGTTAGAAGAAGGGAATAATTTTTTTTTAAAATTTGTGCCCATTTTCCGACAAAATTTAATGTATGATGAAATTTTTGAATATTTTTGACAGATTTTTGTGGTCTGTAACTAAGGACATTTCCAATTTAATTTGTCCTTTCCGACAGACTTTTTTGTCGAAAGTAGTGAATTTTGTTGTAATGTCCCTCTTGGTACCACCTATAAGGAGGGTGTCACATCCTAAAATTCGGAAATGTGATTGACATAAATTATTTTATAGTAATTTATGAACCCTTGAGCATATTTTTATTGAAAATTTTTTTAATTTTTAAAAATATGAAATTAAATATAGAAACATGTTTCTTGGTGCCTTTTTAATAAAATCTATGATATGCGTAATTTTTATAAATATTTTTTAGTCTCACAATTTTTAAAAAGATAGAATTTACATGTAATAGATATATATATATATATATATATATATATAAACTATAATTACGTGTTGCAACACAACATGTTTTAAAAATTGGTTAAATTATCCCCATCCCTCATTGTAATTTAATCAATTTCTAATTATGTTCTTATATATTAAAACTTTGGAATTGAGTCTTTATACTTTTTTTTTTCCTTTTCTAATTGACTACTTTACATCACCTTTCGATTAAACTTCATTAGTAATCGGTACATGTAGAGCTTGTTGGGTATAACAATTAGAATTCTTAATAATCAATTATTGATCAAATAATGATTATAACACTTTTTAGATATGTTTAATATATCGATTAGAATATTTTAATAATCAATTATAAATAATAAGTCTAAAGAAACAAAAAGCTATTCAAAGTAGCTTTTTTTCAATCAGGATTATAGAAAGAAGAATATTTATATTTGTATCCATATTATCCTCATATATATTTTTTTAGTCATCATTGCCCTTACTTTAATAATAACAACAAAATCTACTTTTTCTCTCTCATTTTTATTGTCCTTTTTAGTAATTTAATGTTAAAAATGATTTTTCTATATATCATTCAAATAAGAATATGTTATATATAATTAATTATCAAAAGATGTTACTAAATATAAAATAAATTATATATAATCAATTATTTAAAAATTAAATATTGATAATCAATTATTTTATCACTTTAGCAAATGAGTCCGTAGACAACATTTTGTAAATGTAGATTAACAAGTTTTAATGTAAAAGCTTACATACTATTTGCATTTATATTTGAAATGGTAGATAATGTAGAGAAAATTAGAGTATTTTAGGAAATTATTTTATTTTTAAAAAGAAAGTTATGATCAGGTGCCTCTTAGTCTATTAATAGTTAACAAATTGTTGTTTTCATGTATTGATTATTCAGGAAACTTAATAGAAAAATAATAAAAAATGTTTAAATTAGAAATTGAAATAAGTATAACAATCTAATTTTAAACTTTTACATTATAATGATTTAATTAAAAATTAAATAAAATTATAAGGAGAAGCAAAGAAGTTTAAGCTTAAAAATTTATTGCATTTTATGGAAAAAAAAAGTACAATATACATTATTATTATTCTTTATTTATAAAATTATACTCTATTGGAATCAAGCGACTATGGGACAGCATCTTTCCAATTTAGTCAAGTGACGGGCTACATCAATGAATGATTAAGGTCTAATTAGGGCAAAGCATGAAATAGTGCTACGAGGCATGGCCTAAGCCTTGATGAGTTTTACACAATTAAAAAAATTGAGTTTGGCAAAATGTTGATAACTCATACGTAAAAAATGACGTGCGCCTTTTTTTAGGCGAGGACCATTCTAATCAAGCCAAATAGATGTACCTATATGATTATAGTTTAATTAATATTATTAAATAGTAATTAATATTAATAATATAATATAATCTTTGGAAAAGCACGGGGCTTAATAGACACGCCGATTTGCTTGATTGGTTTACTTTTTCTCCTTAATTGAAAAGAAGCATCTAATTCCAAAGCAAATGGGCATGGAAGTCTAGTTGACGAAGAATACTTTGCAATTTAAGTCTTTGATCATAATATAATTTGCAGTTCTCGAAGCTACGGATCACTAAAAAAATTATGTGTTTTCCAGCAGATTTTTTTATCAAAGAATAGATCCACAATGAAAAGATTGTTGATTATTTATGATAATAATTCGTTAAAAAATCTATTTGTATATTAAAATTCGTCAAAAAATTCACACAATTTTTTCAAAAAATTACTTATTATTTCTGAAAAATTTTAATGTATGATAAATTTTTTATGAAAAAATTTGTTGAAAATTTGAAAAACTTTTGAATTGTCAGGCACACTATTTATCACATTTTCCTTTTATTTCTTGTGTCACATTAGAGTTTTTTTGTTACTTTTCTAATTTGAGTTTTGCTCTTTTAAGTTATTTTTTACAAATTTAAATTGATTAAATTTCTAACTACTTTATCTTACATTTGTAATTATTGCTTTTGTTTAATTATTACTTGTTTTATTGGCTAATTAGTTTATCTTATTTTATTTTTACGTAGTTTTGGATTGCAGTTTTTTTATCAATTTTTTTTGTTACTTTTCTTACTTGAACACTAAGATCAGTATATATTTTTAATTATTAATTATTAATAATTTTTCATATTGTTGAAGTTAATTTTTAATTATTAGTTATATTTTATTGTATATTAGAATTAGAATTAATTAATTATAATAGATGAATTATATTTAGGAATTATATACAATTTTGAATTAGATTATTTAGAATTAAGTAGTTAATATAGTTAATAGTGTTGTTGAAATTACTTTAGGAATTACGTATATTTTTAGTTAGAATATATTTTTTTATAAATTATATATATTTTAATTTTTTTAATTTTTGAAATTAATAATTGTCTTTTAGATATTAATTATTAATTCTCTAAATAGATTTTATTATTATTTATTCTTTACTAATTATGAGAAAATATAATAATAGAACTATTTATGGAATATGAAAATTTCGTAAATATTTTCTTCTATATATTTTTGTAAATATGTACTAATTTCCTTCTATTTCAATTAACTTCAATACACAAAGTATGGAAATTCCAGTAATCATAAATAGATGTATGATAGACTTCTTTTGGGGACACAGTGGAAACAAGATGGGTTTTTCTTAATGGGATGAAAAATTTACCGATTTTACAAAAACTCAACTAATTTATTTACGTGATGGTCAAATAAGGTAGGTATCCATGCTCCTGTTGGATTTAGCTTAGGGTCCTCTAAGGGTAGTCAAAATATTTCTAATGTATTTTGTCAATGGGTATAAGTTCCACACATCAATGGAGTTAAGAGGAAAAAAATGATTAACAGTGGAGTATGTGTGAAGGGCACAGGGAATGTCATAACAAGGGAAAATGACTTCTATGACATTCTTAAAGAGATTGTACAACTTGAGTATTCAGGATTGTTGATCAAAAGGGTCGTACTTTTCCATTTTTAGTGGTTTGATCCAATGTTAAGCCATGTTATGAGAATGCAAGCCTAATATGACATAGATGAAATTAAACATGCAAGACAATATGTTAAGTATGATCCCTTCATTGTTGCATAACAAGCAACATAAGTGTATTTTGTTCCATACCTATGAACAAAGAGAGATAAGCAAAGGTTGGTAGGTTGATATAAAGATCAAGCCTCGCGAAATGGTCGAGGATAAACACAAAGTAGAACATGCTTATCAGGATGATCATATACCATATGCACCTTAGTTGATTTCAACAAATGATTCAATTGTTAGCTTTCATGATGAAAATGGTGGACAAGAAAAGGTGGATGGGCTAATAGATGTAGGACAAGAGAGTGATGTCAATGAAGACAAAGAAGATGATGATGATGAAATGGATGTAGAGAAGGAATCCGATGAATGCTACTACCATTCGATGTGTGATATGTTAATTTTTTACCTATATATATGAGTGTTAAATTATTTTATTCATATTTCAATTGATATGATGTCATGTGTAAATATTTACAGATGACAAGCCACAAAAGTTCTGAACGAGGAGGTAGAGGATAGTGGTCATAGAGACAAGGTTGCCCCACGATTCCCCTAGTAGCAGTTCACCTACGATTGCCAACCACAGCCTTCTAGTTGTTGTTTCTCTTTGCTATACTTTCATGCCCACATCGTGACATACATTTAACCTGATGGAGTCACTTGCACAAGTACTGACATAGATGTAGTTGCAGCAGTAGTAGGACCTATCCATAGAGATAATTAGGACACCTTTATAGATGACACTTCCATCTTCAAGCGTGGCATTTGCCCTAGATAGTCTCCAATCCTTGGGTACTCATACTTGGTCTCAGGGAGACTATTATGCTGTATAGGATGGGGTATATATTCTTAATTATATTATTTTTGACATTTCCAATCTATTTTTTAATTTCTTAATTATGTTTATTTTTATTAGTTGATTATGAATTTTATTTTTGACATTTTCAATTTATTTTTTTAATTTCTTAACTATGTTTATACTTATTGGTTAATCAAGTTTTTCTCGACCCATCGACTAGTAGGCACCATACATCACATCACTATAAGCAAATATGAAGATATGACCTATATGGAAAAGTATTCTAGAGACCACTTGTGAGATGATATATATGGAGTTTGGGGTAAAGTTTCAATATTTTATTTATAATTTAACTTTTTTTTTTAAACTGTTCGCTAACTATTTGTTGCTTTCCTTGTTTTTTAATTATAGAAGTATTGAAAGTGGAACCCTTCTTATAAGAAGGACATTTGGAAGAACTTCAACCATAGGGGTTCTAACAAAATAAAAGATATAATGGATGAGGTGCAAAAAAAGAGGCTGTTTAACTCAGCTAGACTAGGGATAGGGAGTAAGAAGATTGCTGTGATCTTTTTTTGGATATGCCAATGAATCTATCTCCAATTCATCAATTTTAGCACCAAAATTGAAAGAAAAAGAAGGATATTCTTACCACACTCTAAAAAGATAGAAAGAAAGTGATAAGTAATAAATATTGATGCCACAAAGAGGAAATTCTTTGATAAGTCTTCAAGTTCTAGTAAGAATCCTAGGAGAGCGCTTTGCTCAAAGAAGAACATTCTTAAATTCTCAATTTGCCAAATTTGAATTGTGAGGGAAACATGCCTCCTGTATAGTAATTAGACTCCGAAATGGGTTAGGTTTTGAACATTCAAACAAATAACTAAGCAAACAAACTAAAAAAACTAAAAAACAAAAGCCAAACACTCGTCCAAACAAGGCTAGCCAAACCATGTTAGGGTCTCAAAAAATAGATCTTGCCCTATTTATATTTGTAAAAATACACTTTTTGCCTAAGAGATTGGATTCTTATTGCACAAAGTTTTTTAATACAGTTTTTATTAGAAGATAAAGAATATATTGAAGTTGCTAACATTGTTATGAATTCAATTTGCAATTATTCAAATTGAAAAGTAGAAGAATAGCAGAATATCAAAATAATAGAATTATAGAGATGCACTTATATCAAAATTGTAGTAATGCAGCAAAAAATGAAAATATCAAAATTATAAAAATGCCATAAAGAAAGGTGTAGAAAAATAAATCAAGAACACCAGAATTTTGAAGTGGTTCAACTTCACTTGAAAACACATATGAAGTCTACATCCACTATATCAATCCTCAACCTGATCATCTCTTTTATTAATACAATAGGATTTTAATTAGGCTCCTAAATAGCCAGTTTACAACAAGATTTACACTAGGCTGTTGTAAGACCTATAGATACACTAACAATATACTTTCAGCTTAATGGCAATTAACCTTACTATTAATAGAAGATGCAAGGGAAGATTAACCTTTTCTTTATATCTCTAGCTCCTGATCGACCTCAGAAACCTAAAAACAAATAAGAATTTTGGTAAAAGAAAGCAATACAAGACTTGAGATGAATATCTCAAGTAACTAACTATGTATTCTTCACAGAATTTAATCCAAGCTTTTAATCTAATGTGTTTTTTAGAGGTTGAGTTAGATTAGATAAAGCACAAGAATTCTCTTTGGTTTTTGATAAATGGGAAAAAGTGTATAAAAATAAGATAGTTTTTGTTTAATTTATTGATAGTATTTCATGTTTTCTTAGTGTTTTTACTTTGATTTCATATTTTGTTCGAGATACTGCTATTGGTTTGTATTTTTCATATAAG